>PVHP010001501.1:0-105284 GCA_004024765.1 Zapus hudsonius | reverse complement strand
TGGAGGGTGTTATGATCATTTAAAGATGCTTATATAATCGATTTATTTTCTCTGAAAATTTGGATGATTAATATTAATTTGCAAAGTGTTTTGCTACAATATTACAAAGTTCTGCACAAATTCATTTGTAAGTTTACAAGTTCAGAAGGAGTAAAACTGCTGGCCATATCTTTTTTTATAATAGGTGCACAGTTTTAAAATAAAATAAAATAAAAAACAAGCCAATCTGTCTGTTTCATGACATTGATAGGCAAATGGGAGCCACTCCAGAAGTATGTTGAAAGCGGGTCACTGTTTCCCGACTCTCTGTCTGCTTTCAGGCGTGAGCAGGAGAGCCGCTGTTGAAAGGCTCATTGAAGAGCAGAGGGACAGGCGCTCCGGAGCCTTGACTTCCTCCGGATTAACTTCACCCTCCGTTCGGCCCTCTGCCAGCCTCCACCAGACACTGTTTCTGCCCAAGGAGAGAAAAAGCACCTCCCTCTTTTGCCACCTGCACCCAGACAGTCTTGGGTGCCGCTTGTCTGAGATGAATTTCCCTTCCACCCCAGGGTGCTGAACTTTGCTCAAAGTTAACGCAGACATGTTTTATGCATGAGTTGGACTACGAGGAGCGGAACCTCACAGACGCCACCTTTGCCACTTCCACAGACTAATTACAGTTAGCTTCGTCTACCTTCCAGAATCCCAGTTCGGCTCTTAAATTAAATCCGGGATGTCCCTGGCGCGTGACCGATTGCTTCCAGGATGGCTGTGGCGCTGGGTCTCATTCTCTACAAATGTCAGTCACTCCGTCAGTATTCCCCGAAGCCAACAAATGACTCAAGAATCCTGATACATGGGAGCACCAAGCAAACACTGGCAATTAAGTCATTTAATTTATTCAACCGGCCCCTGTATAAATGACAGGAACAAAGTAGTGAAGAAAATAAAGTCGTTGCCTTCACAAAACCTGAATACATAATAAAGGCAGAAACAAACAAAGACTGAACTTTTCAGATGAGGTTGATTTCCACTGCTGGTAATCAGACTGTGGTCAGCAAGATGAGTAGCTACGGCACGGAGGAGGAGGTGTGTGTCTCTGGGCTTCCAGGGGAGCCCCAAGGACATCAAGGCCACCATGGAGGCATGGTCGGAAAGCTGAGGCACCAAGAGGTAATAACTGAAGTAAGAAGAGATGAGCGTGTAGCCCCAGGCAGGGACTTTGGGGGCTTTGCACCCCCGATCAAAATGGGGTCTGCATCAGAAGAGGATACAACTGATCAGGGATGGGGAGGGGGGGAATTGGGGAAGTTGGGATAACAATGCATGGTTTGCCCACTAAATAATGTAACTCATTATGGACAATAAATATTAAAAAAAAAAAAAGGAAACAGATGAGTTAGTATTTGCAAGATTCTGATGTCCTGAACCCATGGAGCTGAACAATCCCAGGAAAGCAAGAGAGCTTCATGAATGAAAGGGGAAAGCCAGTATGAATTCTGACAGGAGATTTTGTTTTGCATTTTCCAATTTTTAGTATAATTGCAAGAAAGATGGTCCTATACAGCTTTTTTGAGATTCCTTTTTTAAGAAGACCGTTGCTAGGGAGGTTGCTAAGGAGGCTCAGTGAAGTCTGGAAGATGAGTGACTTCAGGATTTTTATGTAGGCTAATTTAAATACCAGAGAGATACAGGCATTAGTAGCTTCGTTGTCCAAAGGAGAAAAACATGTGATTTATAAAATATCTGTGAAGGGCTGGGTCCATATGTAAAATGTACATGTGTATTATCTGTGTGAATTGCGCATGTGCATATCTGTGTTATGCTTGTGCCCTGTTTCCTGTGTGTTATATGTATGCTACATGAGCTGTATGTGTGCATTGAATGTGTTACATGCATGTTTTGTGTATTATACATGTGTATTGTGTGTTATGTGTGTTTGTTGCTAATGCTATTTGTGTATTGTAAATGTTACATGTTCATTTTATGCGTGTTGCATATGCATTGTGTGTTATGTACATGCATTATACATATATGATGTATGTATACACATTGTGTATATGTGTTGTGTGTGCATGTTATTTGTGCAATGAGCAAATTTATATATATATATATATATATATATATATATATATAATTTTATTGCTTATTGCTTTTTTATAAAGTGATTGTACCCTTAAACTCCCCTCTCCCCTGCCCAATTCTGCTGAGGGTCTTCGGTAGGGTTATAGGTACTCGTTGTGGGTGCCAAGAGGCCTCAGTCAGTCTCTGCAGGGCTGGGGGAAACTTGGTGCCTCAGGCTCTTCCCACCCTCTCTGAGGCTCTGAGGATATTCCTATACCACCCATGCTGCTTGGTGGCGTTCATGGCAGCACCTCTTTGACAGCTCCTTGGGGACAGCCTTGAACCATCTCTCCAGCCACAAAGTACAAGCCATTTCTTTGGGGCTGGTGTCCTATCTCTCAGCCACCACCACGGTCCTGAATCTTGCAAGACAATCCCTTCATCTAGACTGTGCAAGACCACCCACCTATTTGTTATTTAACTTCAGCATGTAGAGATATTACATGGTCGAAGTACTGTTTTAAGCATCAATATCATGTAGTGAGCAACAGAATGAGCTGAAAAAGTAGGAAGATTTCCTCATACAATGTATATACTTATCCATAATAAAGATATTAAATTTGAAAAAACTAGGAACTCAGGAACATGTTAAGGAGAAGAGAATGTGTCTTGTTCAGTAAGATTTTTAAAATTCATACACTTTCTCTTACTTTTGTTTTCTTTCAAACTACCCATCAAAGTGTTTTTCAAAGCAATAGGAATCTTTGCTTCCATGTTACAAAGCAGTTTTTCCATGTGCTTGGGAAACATTTTCTTATTGGGCCATAAAATTATGCTCTATCCAGAGAGATTTAATTGTTTCCTGGGAGATGTGACTCATATCCGTGGAAGATAAGTAGAAAGCAGACAAAGAAATATGAATATGGAAAACATAAAGTGTGGTGAGATGGAGATCAGAGTAGATATCAAGAGCGATGAGTTATGACCTGCTATCCTAGAACCTGAGGACGGTGTTGACAAGAACATCCAAGTTGGAAGGATGAAAATCACAGTCGCTGGTCACTTCAAACTCCTTCAGAGGCTCCTTGACTGCAGAGAAAACTATCAACCCAAACTCTGAGAACCGTAGAGCCCGATGGCACTCCACCCTAAATGGCCGGTACTTCTTACCTCTCAATGAAAAAATTCTACAGTTTGTGATCAAATCACTATAAAGAATAAGTAAATTAAAACAACTATGGAGCCAAGCATGGGGATGCACACCTATAATCCCAGCACTTAGAAGGCAGACATAGGAGGATTGTCATGAGTTTGAGGCCACCCTGAGACTACATAATGAATTCAGGTTAGCCTTGGCTAAAGTGAGACCCTACCTTGAAAAACAAATCAAAAACAAACAAAAACCTATGGAAATTATTTTTTTTCTCTTGGCTTCTCCACACATGAAAAGCCCTCTCCACAAGATGGCTGACATGCTCTGAGGCTGGTGAAGAGCAACATATTCATGTCCAGAAGCTGACCTTGTACACACATATGTAGTAGTTACTGTATGTTTCCCTAGTGGCTGAGGAGTTGTTATGTTAGCGGACAATTCATTTGAATCAGAATGTATTTAAAACAAAAACAGGAGGAAACTCTTTAACACCACAGTTGTTATTTTATTTCCAACTCCCATCCACATGACCCATCTCAGTGGAAGTCATGATAACTGTGACGAAATTAAAGCATCTTTGACAAGAGTTGGTTTGATTGATGTGGACGTGGCGGGGCTGCGCAGCCTGGCCTTGTCTAGAAGCTCCTAAACCTTCAGGCCTGCACATCCCAGCACTCTCGCAACCTCCACAGTTTCAAAAAATGCTTTCTTTTGGAAGAGATCGGCAATTTCCCTGGTATTGCAACATGACATTTCCCCAGATAGGCTGTCGAAACTAGGGCAGTGAATCGCGTGCTTTGCCAAGAAGCTTCCCTCCTGGCATAAAACCAGGCTCTGCTGCAGCGTCTTAGCTGGACTCACTCAGATTCACTCTCCGCTCAACTCTCTGGGTTTCATTAGGTGATTTCAAGTCAAGGGACTCTAAGCCTGCCTAGCATTTATGGCTGCCCATAACAGGGCTGCTTGTTTTTATTCTGAGTGAGTCCTCAGTGAGTTCAGACCTACTTCTAACCGTGTCATGCTTTGAGGTGTGTGGTGGGATGTAAGGTAAGGGGATTCAGCACAAACCCATGTCGGTTCACGTCTCAATGAGTCAAAAGCCATTTTGGAGTTGAGGGTATGGCTCGGCAGTTAAGCTTGCTTTCTGCTCAGGAATGAGGGCCTGAGAAAGCTCAAGACCACCCAAGTTTGTTTTCTCAACCCACAGAAACAGCTGTCATGGCCACACACATCTGTAGCCTCAGTTCTACAGGGGTTGGGGGTGGGGAAAGGACAGATACCAGACAATTGCTTGGTTTTGCTGATCAAAAAAAAAAAATTGAAGCCGGGCATGGTGGTGCAAGCCTTTAATCCCAGCACTCCGGAGGCAGAGGTAGGAGAATCGCTGTGAGTTCAAGACCACCCTGAGACTAAATAGTGAATTCCAGGTCAGCTTGGACTAAAGTGAGATCCTACCTCGAAAAAAAACAAACAAAAAAAAATTGAAAAAGCACTTCTGGGCTGAGTAAGAGACTGTCTCAAGGAAACAGGGGGATGAATGAGAAGATGTCTGAGGTTCTCCTCTGGCCTGCTCACATGAGTCCACACAGGGCACATGCTTCTGAGCACACACGTACACTCTTTACACAAGCATCATATTGGACCCCACCCCCACCCCACATATACTAATATGTGGGGGAAAAACCTTGAGAAAAGAATCGTTTTCCTCAGAGAGAAGTCTAGACAGTCAAGGTTCAAAGTGACCCCAGGTTTGTGCCTTACTCTTCAGTCTCAATTCAATTTTCAAACTTGCATGTGTATAACTATCACCTTAAAAATGTGTTAAGTGTGAATTTCTCCGGCTCCTTAAATCATAATTGTGATATAAATCCAGACCCTGAAAGCTGTGCTAATTGTAAGCTTTCAGGTTATACTGATGCAGACAGTTTAGAGATAAACTACCTGGGGATGGGGAAGAGGGACATTGGGGATCTGGGGATAACAACTCACTGTTTGCCCATTAAGTAATGTAGCTCATTATGGACTATAAAAAAAATAAAATTTTAAAAATTTAAAAAAAAGGAAACTACTGAAGGGATTTGAGAGCAAGAAATGTCAGCAATGTTTGTACACCATTCTAGAGCTTGTGGCCCAAACTCTGATAGTGACTTCCTGCTTTTTGTCTGTTTCCTAACCTGCTAACTAGGGCCGAGTCCAAGTCTAGGCATGAAAGGTTTAAAGACTTTGTCAGCTGTTCTGCTTCACAGTCAAGATGGAAAATCACTAGAGGTACTGACAGCAAGAAGCTATTGAAAATATGAAAGGGTAGCAGAATATCGTCCTTTAAGAGATGATCACTGGTAAACATCCTGTGACAGAACCCGTTAGATGACTAAAGTGCCTGTTGAATGAATTGAATTATTGTCCATTTCCTAGACTTTTCCAAAGAAGAATGTGAGTATGGAGGACTGCAAAGGCTATGTAAAGAAATAGCCTGTAGGACTTCCGGTTCAAGATGGCTGACTAGCAGACACGCCACGTCCCTCGGGAAACAAGAGTCAGGGTTTTCAGCAGGGATCCAGGTCGTGGACACAAGCTGCAGTCACGCTCTGAGCTACAGACACCTCCCAGCACACGATTCTCACCAGTGGACGCCTCCATCGAGGACCAGCGCTCGCCGGAGGCAGTTGTGTTTGTATTTTTCAGGATGCAACGAGAGAGTTGTGGCCCATCTAACCCTACCAAAAGACTGTAGGCCGATAGCAGAGATTCTCGCAAGAGATGAGCCACCACAGTCATACCGTGGATGATCCATATGGAGCCCCACAGAGAATGACGGGATGAACAAGGGACCCACAGCCACAGCCATTCAATCAACACAGGATAAGCCAGGGTGACAGAAACCAACAATTTTCAACACAAAGCCCCCTAAGCTCACAACATTAAAGCAGCCTTAATACTCACCCACCACGACTCAGGGAACTGAGCGGAAGAGGGGGCGGAAAGATTGTGAGAGCTGTGGTGGGGGAGACGGTCCAGAGGCATGGCACCCCTCAGTAACAACACACTTGGGTCAGGAGAACCGGGCTGAGTACTAGGCTATCCAGGATCCCCTGCCACAAGGACTAATACAGACAGCCCACGGAGGAGGATATCCAGCTGATTGGGGATGGGGAAGGGGGGCATTGGGGAATTGGGATAACAACTCATTGTTTGCCCACTAAATAATGTAACTCATTATGGTCAATAAATATATATATTAAAATTAAAAAAAAGAAATAGCCTTTAAATATACTATTAGTAGCCAGGTGTGGTGGCACATGCCTTTAATCCCAGCACTCGGAAGGCTGAGATAGGAGGATTGCTGTGAGTTCAAAGCCACCCTGAGACTACATAGGGAATTCCAGGTTAGCCTGGACTAAAGCGAGACCCTACCTCAAAAAAAATATATATACTATTAGTTATGACAAAAATCTTATGAAGGTCATTTCCCCTAAGTCCTACGAAAGGAAAAGTAGAAGTTCAAAGTGGTAAGATCATACAGTGAGAAGTATTCACCGAGGCCATACTGTCTCAACATGCTGTCATTACTCTATCCACTCTGTTGGATGTATTACCCACTCAATAGACAGCTCATGAAGCATGAGGTAGCAGGAAAGAAGAAAAGATGAGGGTAAACTCATGGTCTAATGGAAGAATTCCATGAAAGCTAATGGTAATGACTTTAATTGAAATAATTAAGTTGGAAATCTCCCCTAATCATGCAAATTTATGTTTGAAGAAAACTTTAGACACCATCTGTGTGGGGACCACGTCTGGTAACCAGGAGACTTGCAAATGCACGTGGTTGACTCTGGGCTGACAATCAGAAGACAAGCTTCTTAACATGAATTAACTTTGGCAAAACTTGAAATTTCCAAAAGTTTACGGTCCTCTGTAAAACAGAAATCTATTTCAACAAGATTGTGATAGTAGCTAAGTAGTGCCAGCATCTTAAGGAGATGAAAGCCCTTGGTAAGTATTAGTTTGTTCTTTGTGCTCTACAAAAAGTGATCTGTGAAGAGACTGAGCTTGAAGCAGAACCTGGCTCCTCTCCCACTATGGAGGTCCACATTCAGATGAGCACACGGGGTCTCAGACAGCTCGGTGGCTTTTGCTCATCTCATTGATAGCATTCTGGGAGGAGAAGAAACCAGTGTGGCTCTTTGTGTATTAATGAAGTGACTTCTATTCCTAGCCCTTTTCTTTTTGGAAGTAAGTGTAGCATCTTTCATCAAGGCCTTTAACTATTTTTTCATTTGTGGAATTTCTTGCTTCATAGGAAATTACTCATTTGTACCCATAGAGCTACTTGAGGAACACGCTTTCACTTGGTCTCTGAGCACTTTATCATCCGGCAAAAGCCAAGACTAAAAAATGAGCATCATTCTAGAACTCATTGTTTGTCTGAGACAAGTTTTCACTGTGTACCCAAGCTATTCTCACACTCACACTCCTGTCTGCACCTCACCTGCCAAGTAATGTAATTACAAGCTGCACCCACACCTGGGACATAGGCCAAGATAGCGTCATATCACAGGTTCATTGACTCTTGAGTGATGGCTATTTGGCAATGTACTAATAGATTTCAATAAACTGAAGTCCAATAATATTCTTAGTCAGTCAGAAAGTATTTCCTAATCTTCTGTGTCATGTGGCTTGTATGTGATGGTCATGGATATTCACTGGCTTCGTTTATCATCTTTTTAACTAAACTTATTTTTTCGAATTTCATGGATCTATTTGCTCGTATTCACTCCCCATTACTCTCTCTTGCCCCTTACCACTGAATTCCTTCCTTCTCCAAACTAATTCCATTTTATTTCCATGTCTTTGGGGTATCAAATAACTTTAGTTATAATTGTGTCATGAGGGTGGGTGAGAGCTTATTTACCACAGCAAGGGCACCTGTGGCTACACCGCTGAAGAAACCGTCTCTCCCTTCCCTCAGCAACATTAACTGCCAATAATTCTTCAGGGAGAGAGGACTTCATGAGCTCCTCCTCAGTGCATGATAGAACGTTGACATCAGTAGTGAGTTTGAAGTGACTAGAGGCCCTGGTGCACCCATTCTTTCTCTCTCTCCCTATTATCTATCTCTATATGCCTCTTTCTCTCTCTCATTATCTCTCAAACAAATAAATAAAATCACAAAATTAAAAAGAAACTCCAATTCATTTGCCCTAGACAAAAAAAAAATGGAATCTGTTGGTTCCTAGTCTTGGATTTGGAAGTGACTGAAACTCAACACTGTTTCCAAAAGCCAGGTCTTTCCACAGCGTATGCCTCTGCATTTTGAAAGTTGGATGAGTTTGTATGGACAGCCTTCCTTCTTGGACATATAAAGTCAGTTGAAGCTATAAAAGGGGGAAATACCTGACAAATTATGTCCTAATTGTTCTTGGATCATGTGATATTCCTGAATCAGAGACTGAGCCAAAGACACAGAAGGCAATCACTCGCAAATTAAAGGCAATCAGGACCATCCAAGAATTGGGATGAGCTCAACCTTCCAAATACCACATGTCAGGGAGATGAAGGGTTATGTCATAAAGATAGTTTGACACTGGAGAAAATAATCACCGTGTCTGTGGCTTCAAACTAATCCTCATGAAAACGTGATTCTGTGCTGAGAACATGTGTCAGTGTCTTGCCTGCCTCTTATTTTTGCTATAGATAGAGATCTTACCTTACTTATGTTAGCCTGGGGGAGGAAAGAAGAAAAAGTTCAAAGAGAATGAAACCTATCCTCAAGGATGGTTTTCTTATTTTCTGTAGGGGCTGAGCAATTTGTGAAAATTTGAGTTACATGCTAAATGGAGTGGTGCAGATCTGGAAACACTACATTTCTAGTTTTGCCAAAGATTATCAATAAAGTATTCTGTCTTGCCTTGCATTCCTCAGAAATATTTTTAAATGATGGTGGATTTTACATTGCAATTGTAGAATCAAATTAAGAAGTTATAAAATAGTACACTTTTTATAGAAAAGCAAACCCGAAGCTGAATTTACTCCTTTAACATTCTTATTATTGATATACTATCTTATAAATATCTGTACATGAGATCCTAAAAAGACATGCTGCCAAGCACAAAAATAATAAATAACTATGGTTTTATTACCATAATGTGTGTTTAGCAGTTTGATTTGGTATTGGCATTCAGTCTTTAACTTAAATCAATAAAGATCATATATAATAATCTGACATTAGTGATGAGGCCACGTTCCAGTACACACACACACACACACACACACACACACACACACACACACCCCACTTCTCTGTGCCCAGGAATCCATAGCCGGCAAGGCCCATATTCCAGGGCAGGAGAAACGCTGTGCACCCCCTAGCAGACAGCACCCTCTTTCCCCTGGCCATGCTCTCCATTTGCGTGAGTAGGTGACAGCAACCCTTTACTGAGTATGATTCATTTCCTTCCCTTTTGAGAATCAAAACAGAATTGCCCAAACCCCTAGGCTTTAGTTGGTAATGCCGTTGTATGGAACTTCAGGAGATACACATTAACCCTTCAGCTGAATTGTAGAGAAGGAATTACTTCTGATGGAGGCACTCGGTCATTCTTTTAGAAATTGCCACAGATCTGCTAATGCCCGAATTCTGAAGCAAAACGAATCAACCCTGAAAATGACCAAATGCTGCCCAGAGAGAACTCTTCCATCTGAAGGGTCTTCCTGAGGGACAAAGTCCACACTCAAGAATGGGCTCCACTCTCAGTATTTTCTCCAAGCATTTTTTGTGCCTGCGAGTGATTCTGTCTTTGCAACAAGCTAGAAAGAGCCTCTTCTCTCCACGGTGTGCATGTGCTCCTGGGGTGGAGAGAGAAGGATGCGGAAAGCAAACGGAGAGAGATGGGAGCAGATGGCCTCCGCACTTCCCAGGGCTTGCGAGGGCACAGCGGGCACACTTGGCACCAAGACGCCCATTTTGGTCGACCCACTCCCTCTGGCCACTACCTTGTGAGTCACAGCCTGAATCTCCACCCTTCTCTGCAGACTAGTAGGAGGCTGCTTTGGCTAGAATAGAGATAGCCCACACAAGAGGCTGTGAGTGCTCTTGTGTGGGCTATCCCTAGACCACTCTAGATAGCGCTCGGTTTGCTTACAGAGGGAGATGGTGCTCCACGGAGAAATCACAAGGGACTGTAGGCGCCTCCAGGCCCTGGCACTGCGGGAGGGACACCTACGTTTCCAAAGTGCTTTTATCCCCTTCCCTTTCCTGTCCCTCACTTTCCACTCTCTCTTTCTCATTCTTTCTCTCTTGATGCAAGGTCTTGCTCTCACCCGGATACATCTAGAACTCAATCTGGAGCCCAGGCTAGCCTCAAACTCACAGTGATCCTCCTCCTTCAGCCTCCCAAGTGCAGAGATGATAGGCCACCATGCCACTCGTTCTTTCATTGTTCTTTGATTCTTTCTCTCCTTCCTCTCTCCCCTCCTCCCTTTTCTCCCTGCTTCCCTCTCTTCTTCCCTCCCGACTCCTCCATGTGAAAGGCACAGTTGAGTGGGGGCAATAAGGACTCAAGGGTTGTTATTGTTTCAAACACAGCATGGCCATATCCACAATAATAAAAAAAACTACAAAAGTCAGTACAAATTCTCAATCTTATCTAAAGTGACTATGAAAATATGTATCCTAGAGAGACCGACAGACATAAGATTTCCCTGAACCTTTCCCTCCACGTTTTTATTCTCACAGATCCAACTATTAACTCATGAAGCACCATCCAAGCCTATCGGCCTACTTGTGCACAGACCAGGGACTCCAAGGATGGGCTAGATCGGCAGCGAGAACCTACCCCACGGCTTCAGAAGCGCTATTTGCGAGATCACATATGGCTGTCATTGACATCTGCTACTTTATAATTAAATTCTACTCAAAATGCTCAACCCTCTGAGGGTGGGAAAAGGGCCGGGCTACCAAAGTATAGGATGACTCAGCAGGAGCAGCCAGCTGTGCTTAATGTCTCCAAGGCCCTCTGGATTTTCCCTGAGGTCGGTGTCCCCTTTCGGGTGAGCCCCGCTTTGCTGGGACTGTGGCTTCTACTCTGCCAGGACACCTGTTATCTGTGCTGAGTTCCCCCAGCCTTTCCTCACAGTTCCAGCAAATGCCTTTCCAGATGCGCGAGTGTCTTTGGCTTACTTGCCTGCCTGTCTCTCTGGATTAGACGGGGATTATCAGCATCAGCACACTTACTCTCCTAGTCCCTTATTATAACACCGAGAATTTGTGGCACAAAGTGCCAAATAAAGATTGAGCTTGAGTTGCCTTGTGTGGGTTTCGTTTGATTATTTTGGAAACGGCCATATTGCGTTGGAAACACGAGTCTGCAGTAAGAAATGCGGTGCTATTTGTCTTCTCACGCTGTCACTTGAGCCCTTGCTGCCACCGTCCAGTTGTGTCAACCCACCATCACCACTGAACTGTTTCCTAAACCAGTGGAGGCTGCAGTCCAGGTACTTAGCAGGCTGAGAGGAGGATCACTTGAGTCCAGGAGGTTGAAACCAGCCTGGGCGATCTAGCAAGACCCCACCCCAAAGGAAGGAAAATCCTAGAACTTTCTATCTGGACTTACTTACAATCTATTACTCCTTTGAACAAAAATGTCAATAAATACCTTTTTAGTTCCAAATGGTGTGACCACATCACTCAATAGTACAGCAGCTTACATTGAGAAGAGAGGAGGTTTTGCTTTCCTTTTCGGTTTTTATTTATTGTTTTTGTGTAGGCCCTTTCTAGTAAACAACAATCATAGAATAACTGTAGGAGAGTCCACCAAAGAAAGCTGAATTTCTTGCACTACTTGTAGAAAGAACTGCGGTTTAGCTCCCCAGACTCTCAGTATCACAAACTAATTAGAGCCCTGAATGCGGACAAGACTGGAGGGAGGAGCCAGGAAGGGAGAGGGTCAGCTGGGTTACAGAGAGCAAGAAGCTAGGAGGGGACAAAGTAACTCAAAATGACTTGAGTTACCGAGGAGAGCCAGCTTTTGCTTCTGACAAATTAATCATGACACTGCAAATAAACTTGCTAAAAGCCCCATGAAAGATCAATCGGTATTTTAAAGCCAATCTCCTTAATTATTATTTACACACATAATAGGCAGTATAGTTAACGTAGTCATAAAAGTGAAATGATCTCTTAGCAAAAATTCCAAGGATGCTGAGAGCGGGAGTGAAAGAAAGAAGGACAGAGAGGCGACAGGCAGGGCGAGGCGCTGGAGAGGGAAGAAGACAGCGACACTGGAAAATCTTGTCAGGCACTGTTGCTAGCTGTCATCGAGCCCTGATTCTGCAGCTGTATTTACTATGGTTTATGACTTCTTGCTTTTTAAGCTAAGAGAATAGAAGGTTTGAAGGTGTGAATATTTTCTTGAGTACAGAATAAAAAAAGGGCACAAAGTGCTTCAAATGTCTGTCCTGCTGGCAGTGTCTCTGTGGCCTCATTATTTGAGCCAGGGCTCTTCAGTTTTTAAGGAA
This sequence comes from Zapus hudsonius, assembly GCA_004024765.1. Classification (NCBI taxonomy): domain Eukaryota; kingdom Metazoa; phylum Chordata; class Mammalia; order Rodentia; family Dipodidae; genus Zapus; species Zapus hudsonius. The sequence goes on along the minus strand of PVHP010001501.1, from coordinate 92,572 downwards.
CAGAGGCCCACAACTGATCTCAATTAACCTTGGGCCTGCGACCCATAAGGCTTCTCTGTGGGTTCTCATCCAGAGCCAGGACGGGGATTGAGTCCAGTCTGCCTGATGGGAACCGACCACAGGGTTACATTCCTCCTTCTACCATCTAAGTCACTTTGTTTGTCTCTAGTGACAGTCTTCCTGTGGCCTAACCGTACTTTAACCTGGAGCTTCTGTGTGCCATAACAAGCTGGCAGTTTTCAAAGACAGAGTAAAAGTGAAAGAGATAAAAAGAGATACAGACCCACCACGACTCAGGGAACTGAGCGGAAGAGGGGGCGGAAAGATTGTGAGAGCCGTGGTGGGGGAGACGGTCCAGAGGCATAGCACCCATCAGTAACAACACACTTGGGCCAGGAAGACCGGGCTGAGTACTAGGCTATCCATGGTCCCCTGCCACAAGGACTAACACAGACAGCCCACGAAGGAGGATATACAACTGATCAGGGATGGGGAGGGGGGGAATTGGGGAATTCGGGATAACAACGCATGGTTTGCCCACTAAATAATGTAACTCATTATGGACAATAAATATTAAAAAAAAAAAAGAGATACAGAAAGACATAGAGAAACAAAACGGAAAACGAAGAGAAGGAAGAGGAAGGAGGTTCTAACTGAAGCACATCAGACAGCCAGCGGTCTCCAATCTGTTTTCTGCTTCTGTTTCTGTATCTGTCATTTCTCACCTCACCTGGTGCCAAGATGATGGCATAAACCTAGAGTAAAGCATGAGCACTTGGGGTAACGTGGTTTAGCTCATGAAGAAAGAAATCAATTATTAGAAAATGCAGCATAAAGGTCTTGTTCCTAACAGTTCTTCTTTGGGGAGGGGGTGTCTGAGACAGGGTATCCCGGTATTCCTTAGGTAGCTAAGAATTACCTTGAACTCTTGATCTTCCTGTCTCCACCTCCCAAATGCTGGGATTGCATCAAGGTACCACCATGCCTGAATCCTCCTCACAGATCTTAAACCTGTGTTCTACCCTCGGGGTCAAGTGATTTGCTGACCCATTTATAAAGTATTCTATAAAGTATGCCTCGAGCCCTGGCACTGTAAGAAGGAATATATGTGTAAATTAATACATGAAGTGAATGGCAAGTTGGTGTACATAGTTCCAATTCTATTAAAATATTCGACTTAATTTTCCTTCTCTACCTTTTTCAGGAGTATCAACAGACAAGTTAGTGGGCACACACTAATCTAGAATCAAAAGGATAATGTATCAGCCCCACTCCTGTTATTGTTCAAGAAACCTTTGTGGGGATTTTAAGCTGGCTTTATTTATAGGATGGCAATAATAACCAGTTGCTCAATAAACACTTGTATGCTCAGCATTGATCTCTGGCAAGAATGTAACCTCATTAATACACATCAATGAATGAGGTCAGCCCCAGCTCAAAAGAGAGCAAAGATAGCAATAATAATTCCATTTATTCTAGCATCTATTAAAGAGCCCTTGTGCTTGAGAGAGATGCTCCTGTGCACCTTTGGCAGGTCAGGTGATTAAAGCAATGGTCTGCCCAACTTTATCGAGCTCAGAGGATGCAAACTGGATTCCAACTCCCAAACCTCTCATCAGTGAATGCTCGGAAGCAGAATGCGCCCGCCTGCTGCTGTCACCCTTGGCCACATTCGCTGGAGAGAAACAGTGTGAAGATGCAACTGCTGGGATGTATTACATGTTTATGATGGGCGTCTCTGTCACCATCTCCTCTTCCACCGAAGACTGATGCAGAGTCAAGAGCTGTTTGTCAGGAGCTGGCCACACCATTCAGCCTGGTTCTCTAAAGCTTAGAAAAACATAGTTCATTTCCCTATTGTCTTAGCTGACTTTGGGCTAACACAGAAGAATTGAGCAGTTGCTACAGAGATCAGATAGCCTGCAAGGCCCAGTGCTTTTTTTTTTATTTGGCTCTATACAAAAAATTTGCCAATTCCCGGATTAGAGACTAATACTTATTAATTAATACACAACGTCAGACTTGCTATCAGCAAACCAGACCCTCTACACCCTGCCAGCTGATTGACATGTAGCAAAGAAATCACTTCAAGGTATCCCTATGATCTCAAAAGGCCCATCATTTCCACTAAGCCAGACAGAGAGATGGAAACTCTCATAAATCAATGGCTTCAGATAGGAAACAAGAGTTCCAGGCCACATTTGGAAACTGAACCTTCTCAAACTTAGAATGAAACTCTTATTTGACCATGGTAATCACTCAAAGAGTTTCTTCTTTCTTCAGAATTCCATGCTACATTATGTCTAACTCTGAGACCTAAATGAACCAAGTCTAATTTACCAAATATCTCATTACGAGAGTTGGGGAAGAGCTACCTAAATCTCCAGGAGAAGTCAGGGTGCAGAAAATGAAGAAGGGCTGGTGAGACGGGATGTGTTCCTCATTCTGGTACACACAGAAATCTTATTTCAAGTCAACCTTAAATCTCATTATCCTGTTCTTAAATGCCAGGCACAAAACGGCCACGGCACAGCAATTTTAACCTTGGGAAGGATGTTTTTCAAGTGTCTGACCTCAGCCAGGCCCAGAGATTGCCGAGGGGCTGCGGCATAGCCCGAGCAGAGCAATGCTCGTGGCCTGTCTCAAAGGAATATCGCGCATGCAGATTTCCAAGACACCCACAGCCCTGAGATAATGCCAGGGAGTTAATCAAACGCTTTTCTGCCTGCACAACTGTGATACCTAAAGCTGCGAGAAGCATCGTTTTTAGACATCCGTGGGAGGGATTCTTTTTTGCAATCCACATTTCTTCTACTCCCACCACATGTCTAGGCTTGCCTTCCAGAGAGACACGCATTGCTACCTTTGCAGGGCTTTTTCTTGTGCTTTCTTGTCCTTTTTGATGGTCAGTATGAAGAGCCCTCTGGACTGAGAGCCTTCGAGTGCCAAGTGCATGGGTAGTGAGGGAGGTGGGGGATGCCGCCGGAAGGGTGTGAGCTAACCCAAAGGCAGTTTTTTTTCTTGCCCCGCCATCAAGCCTCCAAACTGAAACAGAAGACTGTTAATCTCCGACCTGTTGACTGAATGTCTACTGTAAGCCACACACTCGGAAGATGACAGTGGGTGAGGAGAGAATTGTGCAACTGGGAAGACGATACTCATGGTTTAGCTAGATGGATGGCAAAATGGATGAACTTGACACTGTGATGGAGAAGACAAAACCCCTTAGTGTGTGGAGGGAGGTCAGAGGACATCTCCACAATGAAGACATTTTCAAACAGATATATGAGAACAAGAATGAGATTTAGCCAGAAGATGAGAATGGATCAATCCGTTTCATCCGCATAGACCCAGAGGGGAGAGAACGGTTAGGCACTAGGGTTCATCAGGGTGCTGGGTACATGAGCTTGGCAGCAAGAAAGATCTGGATTGCTGTCTCAACTCAATGATTCTAGATAAATCATTTAACCTTTCTGTCCCTCAGTTTCCTCATCTGTAAAATGAATGTGAAAGCAGCGTCTCTTAGAGTTCTTATGAGAATTAAACAAATATAATTTAAGTGATAAATACAAAGTCATTCTATTACTACATCATTATCTTGGTATGTCACTATTTACGTTTACAGAAATGTAAATAGTTTTAAACACGTCTTCATTGTGCACCCCCCCCCACACACACACCTATGAGCTCTGGCCTGTTTGCTCCATCACAGTGCCAAGTTCATTTGTCATGTTTACCATTTAAATATTAAACTGCTATACTATGGCTACATTCCTAGTTCCTTTAAGTCTTCCACTGATACAAACAAGATTCATCATTTACCTGTTCTACTGGTTTTTTATAAATATTAAATAAGATAATGCCTGGCTCTGTATAAAAATAGTGACATAATTCTTTCAACTACAAGATGTTCTGCTGGAGAGGAACCACCACAGTCATACCATGGAGGATCCATATGGAACCCCGCAGAGAATAACGGGAGGAACGAGGGACCCAAAGCCACAGACATTCAACCTACACAGGATAAGCCAGTGAGACAGAAACCAACGATCTTCAACACAAAGACCCCTAAATTCACAATCTTAAAGCAGCCTTAACACTCATCCACCACGACTCAGGGAACTGAGTGGAAGAGGGGGCGGAAAGATTGTGAGAGCCGTGGTGGGGGAGACTATCCAGAGACATGGCACCCTACAGCAACAACACACTGGAGCCAGGAGGTCAGGGCTGAGTACTAGGCTATCCAGGGCCCCCTGCCACAAGGACTGATCCAGACGGCCCACGGAGGAGGATATCCAGCTGATTGGGGATGGGGAGAGGGGCATTGGGGAATTGGGGATAACAGCTCATCGTTTGCCCACTGAATAATGTAACACAGTATGGACAATAAATATATATTTAAGATTTAAAAAAAAGATGTTCTGGTAAAGTCAATACCAAAAAATAAATAAACCAAAAAAAAAGGTGAATAAATGAATCCTGGTTAGGAGCTCACTAGTAATGTTAGTTTAGAACATTGGTCCTGACATTTCCACTTGTTTTTGTTTTGTTTTGTCATGCTTTATTTTGTTAACAGTGTTGGAGATCAAATGCAGGGCCTTGAACATACCTTCTTTCCCAGCCCGTAGTAATGTTTAAATATCCTTTTAATTGTTGTTTTTGGCACAAATGGTGACTTTGAGTCATGAAATGCACATTCAACGAAAGAAACATGAGGAAGGCTGTGTCTTCTTTTAACAGGAAAGAGAAACCTTTTTCTAGAACCTTCTGGGAGACTTCCACCTACAACAAATTGGCCAAAAGAGCCCCCATGTGACTGTCCCTGGCTCAAGGGAGAATTGGAGGTGAGTGTATATGCAGGAATTGTCACTCCTCGGTTGGGGTTTTATCAGTAGAAAGTTCAGGTAGGGTAGCACTAATCCAGAATGTCTGCCATCTTGCTATTTTTGACCTTTCATGTGCTATATTTTATTCTTTGCATTTAATATAACATTTACCATTAATGACATTCTTTTTACTCAATAAGGCAAGAGAGACATAGAAAGATAATTTAGATAGCTCACGGGAAAGAATTCAAAGCTAGACAGCTTTATTCCAGTGTATTTTTCTTTCAAAGAGATTCTGAAAGTCATTGGCAATTATTATAGCTGAGTTTATTGCCATTGCTGATGGTAGTTGGGTTCTTTTTTAATTGTTGCCTGACTTTTGTTTTTGTTTGGGGCATTGTAACATTGCCCAGGCTGATCTTAGACTCTGTTCAAGTTATCTTTCTGCCAAGAGTAGCTGATCAGCTTCTGAGTAACCAGGGTAGACAAATCCCTCCATCTCTGGCTTGGGGTTGGACTGTAGTTTGAAACTAGATGCTTTGTTCTTCCCTTATTCTCCAACCCTACCAGTCTGACTCTTTTCTCCAGCCCCTGTATCAAACACTCCAGCTGTCTTACATCACTCCCCCTTCTACTGCTGCCCCCCACACAGTCCTTCTGAATGACTCTATCTTGAGCTTCTTTAAGTACTCTTCTCCATCAGAAAGAAAATGCTGCTGATGAAGTGAAAGCAAACCGTGTTTTTAAACCCTACTGTCCTGAAGTTCTGAATCCTGGCATTGGCCTTGTCCACTGTCTCCTCCAGAGGCTGGCTCTGCATGGAGAAGGTACTGTGGCCTTGGCATCTATAGACAGGAACCAATTTCATGAATGTAATGTCTTCACCTCTTCTTTTCTCTTCCCCTGTCACGAATCTCCAAAAACTAGGTACATTTTATGGAAGGAAAGGGATTTATTGAAGTCACAGATCCAGGGCAAGTTCCATTATGGTGAAGGAGGCTGGCCCCCTTTCACAGGTCCAAGCAGAGAGAGAAACGCATCACGAGCACCACACACACAACAGCAAACAGGCATGTTCTGGGTCCGTGGGTTAGTTAGGGAGTTGCAGCGCGCATCAACTCCCTGTTCACCCACGGGGGCTGGGTGAGCAGTGGCTTGGAATAGCTGTGAGCCGAACGAGAGATGAGACCCTCGGGAGAATGCGGCAGTGGGCAATTCTCATTTTATTGTATAGAGAGCAATTGCTTATATAGAGGAAAGTCAGAGGTAGAAGCATAGGAAGCAAGGAGATTGGCAGGGGCCAGTATTCTTTGGATACCTATTTTGCATAGATAGATCGAGGGGGCCATGTGACTATACATGGACATGTATAGAATTGTGATGTCAGCAGAGGAAATGTAACCTTATTGCTTAGGTATGTTATTGTAGCTGGACTAAGTTAGGCTTTAAATTGCCTGCTAGTCTCAGGGGACAGCTGTGGCCTGCCTGGGGGCTGGAGTGTTCAGGATTGCTAAGATTTATAGGGGCCCTCAGACTTTGCCTCAACTTCTTTATAAGGAGGAGACAGTCCCAGAAGCCTGCCAGACTCAGCAAAACCCTACATCCTCCATGCCCCTCAGCAGGGTCCCACAGCATGTAGAGAGCGATTTCTCTCCCTTTTATACAGCTTTAGGATGGGGTCTTGCAACCGTTGTCTTTGATTTATTGGCTTCCTGAGTCTCTGGAATTTCCTTCCTGCACTGCCCTCCCAGGAAGGGATGTTCATTTCTAGCTCCCCTGAGCTTCCTTACATCTTGCCCCCTTTGAGGGCTGCCTTCCTGCGAACATCCTTAGAGACCCACCCAAGATTATTAAAGAGATCAGGTTAACAACAAAACTTAACCATCGCATCTCTTTCCTCAGAGTTCTGTCCTTGTTGATTTGAGGATTTAGAACTGGCGGTGAGATGAGGGGTGGGGAAGTTCAGGCAACCTCTCCATGCCTGTTTTTCAGTAAACATTTTGCTTAGAAATAATTTGAGTTCAGTTAATCTCACAGAATTGATGGTATTTGTTTGTCCCAAATTGTGTTTGTTCATTCAGTCCCATTGCTGGAGAGGTTCATCAGAATTTCCACTTTGCTCTGGTGTCTGTGGTCAAGCACCAGTGTCATTTTGGATGTTGTGCTCATCTTGATGACAAACTAGTCCAGAAAATTCACTGATCCACTAATGCTCTGGGCAGGGATCTGCCTTGCACCTCTGCCTACATCGGTAATATCGCTACAGTTTTCCTCTTCTCAATGCAGTGGCTGCATCTGCAGTCCAACTTCCTTCAGCTTGCCTTGCCTGAGACAAGTAAAATTTGTCATCTAGTTTATCAAGACTAAATTAAGCCCACAGTGTTGGGTCCCAGCCTGGCTGAATATCTGTGAGCTAAGTTTTAGAATATAATCTGCACCCGGATGAGTGCCCAGAGCATGGCAGCTCATGCCTTTGTTCCTAGCACACCTGTGTCCCCCGAGGCAAAGGTGATAGAAGTGCTAATAAGCTTTGCTGCCTGAGTTCCCTTGGCTGTGTTCCTGTTTCCTGAGCCCCTTTATTTAAGAGTTAAGGCAATACAATGCATCCTTGGATATTGGATATATGGATATTGGAATAAAGTTTGAGATTTGCTTTGACCTATCTCCCAGCTGCGTGTGATTGTCCAGCTGCCAAGCTCACCTTTCCTGGATTGAGCCAGGTCTCCTGCTGGCCAGAGAGACAGGCTTGCTTTGCAGGGGGCTCGGTACCCATGTGGTAACCAACATTGGTGCAGTAACCAACACCACAGCAGGGATTCAATAAAGCATTTTAACGCTAAAGTATCTAACTCTTACACTCCCCAGGCCATTCATTGGCCCATAGAGAAGAGAAGGTGGTGAGGAGGCCGAGCTGTTCTATAGAAGAAAAGTGACCTGTGGAAGTGGGAGCTCTGTGAGTGTGTAACAGATAATGGAAAGAATCTTGAGTGAAAACGAGTTTTACTTGCTTTTCATCAATAGAGTCTTCGAGTTTTCAAAGCAAGAGAGTTGGTTGCCTAATCCAATCTGAGCTGTGAATCTCTGATAGGCTGAGCATCTGCTTATTGGAAGCCGACTCTCACTTCTCTCATTTCCTATGTGCTTTCTGAACACTGGCCCAGTGTCCATTTTCTTCCATTTTGAAAGAAAATAAAGCAAACTAACTAAAGTTTATATATTTTAGAAGAAGCAAGAGGTATGATTTTTTTTAAGTATAGACAAGGATCTTAATCACTTTCCTTTAAGTGAAAATAAGTAACAATGTTCTTTCCCTGAATTATGAGGAAAATATGTTTTTTCCTCACCACTGGGCAGCACTCCAAGTGGAAGAGGGAAAGAGCTATGCCCTGAGATTAAGGACAGTTCTAAACATCTCTATTCTAAGGACATAGATTTCCTACAATCAATTTCAATGAATTTAGAGTAGGAAAGAAAGCCTTTCAAAGCCTGAGTCTGCAATTTGTTGACTTATCATATTTGGTAATCCAATCATTTTAAAACAACAAATGCTTTCTTAAAGCAAAGGTAACCAACCCTAATATCATTTTAGGGACCCGGGTGTTGCTCGGTTTTAGACTCTCCTATTTTGTTCTTATCTGTAATCTGATAACCAGTGGGGAGCCTGCAGAACAAAGCCATCTCGGCTGTGCATCATCTGAGTACTATACTGGCAACTCAGCTGGAAGCTTTGAAAGTTTCTATAAGAGCAAGCAAAAAATACATTCATCTCAAAAGCCAAGGCCTGATATGCAGTAGAAATTCATGCTTCAAAGCCCAAGAGGGTCAGCAGGGAAGTGTTTTATTGATGTGGAAGAAGATAACGAAGATGGGAGTGTTCAGCCATTTAAGAATGATTTTGACAAATAATTAAAAAATAAAGAAAACAATCACCTTACATTGAGCTTCTGTGGGGGCGTGGTCCTGAAAGACAGGATGGTGAAATTTAGCACAAAGAAAGGCAGGAGTGCCCAGGATACATCTGCATATTCTTTGCAGAACAAATTGTAGAAATCTTGTCACGCACAAGAGGAACACCTTGGTGGTTGAAATATAAAATGCTCCCCATAGCCTGATGTTTTTGTGATTAAGCCTCATACTGATAGAGCTCTTATATGTAGCCTATGGATGGTAGAGCCTTGCTGAAGGAGGTGTATCACTGGAGGCAAACCTTGAGGTTTATTAGACTAGTTTATTGGATGTTCATAGCTTACTCTCTCTACTTGTTAATGCTTTAGAGCTGTGACAACCCACTGTCTGCTCTTGCCATGATTTTCCCATGATGAAACTTCCCCTCCAAACTGTAAGCTAAAAATAAACCCTGTCCATCTTTAAAGTGCTTCTGGTGGAATGTTTTGCCTTAGCAATGAGAAGGTAATTGCTATAAACACTCTCTCTTAAAACCCCAAGGAATCTGTTTAACACTGATTATATTTTTCTATCATTCAAGGAATCTGTTTAACACTGATTATATTTTTCTATCATTGACAATTCAGTAAAACCGTGTCTCTGTCATTGGGCTCAAATCAGGAAATGAGAATCTTGAGAGTTCAAGGAGCTTTCTATCAGTCTTCTGACATTATCTGAGTTTGCTTAGTTGAGACGTGCTCAAAGTTCAGGGAGAAAGTTGACTGCATTTCCTGACTTCCATATTCCAGTTCTCTCATTAACCAAAAGAGAGGTTCTGCGTATCTTTGGTGGCAAGCCCCGGGTATTCTCGTCTTCCTCAGTATAATATAGAGACTAAGATATGTTTATATATCTGAATTTTAGTTGTTCTTTTTGTCTTCTGAAGAAAAAACTATGCTCTCAAGCTCTTCCTTCTAGACTCTTTTCAGGCCTATGACTACGGTCGGCTTCACTGCTAGGATTTAGCTTCACTAAGCATAACCAAGTGGGTGCTGCACTCAAAACATTCCATACCAACTTTCATAGTCTTCACAACCTCCTCCTGAGAAAAGGTAGTATTATATCCATATTTTGTAAAAAACTGAGGTTCAAAGCGGGTAACTAATTTTTTCCAGTTAGCAAGTCACAGAGTTAGAATGGAACCTGTGTGCCCTGAGCTAAAGGTTACCTCTTGGGATACTGGATCCCTTACGAAAGCCAGTAAGTACAAAAATCAAAAATTACCTTGAAATAAAAAATGACCTTGAAAACCTCACCCCCTTACAATGCTCCAAAGGCACTGACCGCTTGTTCTCTGGGCTCTCTTTGGGCTCGCTTATAGGTTTGCTATAATCCCTTAGAGTTTACACATTGCCCAGACTTTTTATTCTAATACTGAATGCACATATTTGTGATCAGTGTTGCTAAAAAGATTTGCTCCTTCCAAAGCTTCCTGAAAAATGTAGGCTTCCTATGTGACTTAGAGAAATCATGTGTGAATTTCTTGTATGTGTGTTCCCTTCAGATGCTTTTGGCTCCCTGGTCCAAACCCTTGTGAGTTAACCGCCTTACCTTCAGCTGTAAATGAAAGGGAATGCAGTACATAAAGGGCTCTTTAGCATCCTTTTCTAGTGATCTTAATACAGGTCCTTCCTTATTCCTGCATCTTTCCTCTCCAGTTGTTATAGATACAGACACCATCACAATGTCAGGTTATTTTACTGCTTTATACTAAATTTTCATATCAAAAAGTACTTTAATGTTCCAGTTCAAGATGGCTGACTAGCAACCATGCTGCATCCCTCGGAGAACAAGGGTTGGGGTTTCGAGCAGTGATCCAGGCAATGGACACAAGCTGTGGTGACCCTCCGAACTCCAGCCCCTACCCGGCAACGGATCCTCCCAACTGGAAGCCGCCATCGAGGTGAGCGGTAGCTGGAGGCAGTGAGTCATAGGGCCATAGCCTAGCCAGCAGGCCCTGCTTGAGTGGTTGGAGCCAGCTCGGGTCGGTGGTTCCGCCGCCCGCCCGGCACTGTGGCTACCCCTGCACACAGGGCTCCCTGGCTCCCCCTGCCCATGGCCCTCGGTGGCTCCCCCCCACCTGCCACCCTCCGTAACTCCTCCTGCCTTCCACAGCTCCCCCTGCCCACTGGGCTCTGCAGCTCCCCTGCCTACTGCCCTCTGTGGCTCCCCTCGCCCTCCACGGCTCCCCCCTCCCGCCGGGCTCCATGACTCTCCCTGAACTCTGTGACTCCCCCTGCCAGCCAGGCTCGGTGGCTCCACCCACCCACAGATCACCACAGCTCCCCCAGTCCACAGATCTCCACAGCTCCCCCCGCCTGCAGATGTCTGTGGCTCCCCCGGTTCCCAGATATCTGTGGCTCCCCCTGTTCACTGATCTCCATGGCTCCCCTTGCCCACAGATCTCCGTGGCTCCCCTACATGCCGAGCCCACCCACAGAAATCCATGGGAATAGAAAATATTTTCAACAGAATTATTCAAGAAAACTTTGCATAACTGGCAAGAGATAATCCTGTACATCTAAAAGATATACATAGAACCCCAAACAAATTGGATCAAAGGAAGAACTCTCCAAGACATATTTTAATTACAATTCCAAACATTGAGGGTAGAGTACTTAGAGCACCGAGAGAAAGGAACTCATCACCTACAAAGGCAAACCCATTAGACTCACTGTAGACTTCTCCATAGAAACTTTAAAAGCCAGAAGAGCTTGGAATAAAGCAATCCTAGGTCTAAAGAAGTACAGATTCCAACCTAGACTACTGTACCCAGCAAAGTTATCCATCATAGTAGATGGAGAAATGAAAGTATTCCATGAATTAACCAGCTCTACAATTACTTGAACACAAAGCCAAACCTTCAAAAGATATTACATGAGATATCCTATGCAGATGAAACAATCAGCCGACCTCGGGAAAGGAACAGAGAACAAGCAAGGTAACCCCAAAGAGATGACATCAACAGCTCAGACCCCCATAGACTCTCCAACATGGCAGGGTTTAAAGCAAACCTCACAGTTATAACTTTGAATGTAAATGGTCTCAAATCTCCTATAAAAAGACACAGGATAGCAGGTTGGATCAGAAAAAATGGACCCTTCCATATGTTGCCTTTAAGAAATATACCTTATCACTAAAGACAGTAACCTACTGAGGGTAAAAGGATGGAAAACAATTTTCCAGGCATGTGGGAAGAATAAAAAAGCGGGTGTAGCTACTCTAATATCTGACAAAATAGACTTTAAACCTAAATCAATAAAAATGGACAATGATGGCCACTTCTTACTCCTCAAGGACATAATACAAGAAGAAGACATCACTATAGTAAAGATGTATGCACCAAATAAAAGGGCCCCTCAGTTCATTAAGCATAAATTACTCAAAAGCAAAGCAGATATAGATGCCAACACCATCATAGTAGGAGACTTTAACACTTCACTGTCATCCCTAGACAGATCGTCCAAACAAAAGACAAGCAGGGAAATAAAGTTGCTAAACAGCACCATAGACAAGCTAGGGATAACAGACATTTTCAGAACATTCCACCCCAAAGACACAGATTATACATTATTCTTAGCAGCTCATGGAACCATCTCCAAAATTGATGATGTACCAGGCCATAAATCTTCCCTCAACAAATTTAGGAAGATCAATGAAATCCCCTGTATCATATCAGACCACAATGCATTAAAGCTAGAAATTAACAATGGGAGAAGATCCAAAAATTTCAACAGATATTGGTGTCTGAACAAATCGCTCCTGAACAATGAATGGGTCAAACAAGAAATCAGACGGGAAATTCAGAATTTCCTAGAAACAAATGATAATGAGGATATAACCTATCAGAACTTGTGGGACACAATGAAGGCTGTCCTAGGGGGAAATTCATTGTACTAAATGCCTTCATAATAAAGACAGAGAGGTCTCAAATCAACCACGTATCCTCCCACCTAAGGTCATTAGAACAGATGGAAAACTCCAACCCTAGAAGCTTAAGATGAAAGGAAATAATTAAGATCAGAGCTGAGATTAATGACTTGGAAATGAAGAAAACAATTTAAAAAATAGACAAATCACAGAGCTGGGGTTTTTTTTTTGTTGTTGTTGTTGTTTTTTCCAAGTTGGGTCTAGTCCAGGCTGACCTGGAATTCACTATGTAGTCTCAGGGTGGCCTTGAACTCACGGCAATCCTCCTACCTCTGCCTCTGGAGTGCTGGGATTAAAGGCGTGCGCCACCATGCCCAGCTTAAAGAGTTGGTTCTTTGAAAAAGTCAATAAGATTGACAAACCCTTGGCCAATTTAATCAAACGAAGAACAGAGAAGGCCCAAATCAACAAAATCCGAAATGACAAGGTTGAGGTCACAACAGACCCCAAAGAGATTGAAAGTATCATCAGGTCATATTTCCAAAATCACTACTCCACAAAATTAGAGACCCTGGAAGAAATGGATAAATTTATGGACACCTACTAACTACCAAAGCTCAGCCCAGAGCAGATAAAGGTGCTAAATAATCCTATCACAATCACAGAAATTGAATCTGTAATCAACAACCTCCCCAAACAAAAAAGCCCAGATCCAAATGGTTTCTCAGCCAAATTCTACCAAACCTTCATCATAGAACTGAAACCTCCCTTTTTAAAGCTTGTTAGGGGCATAGAAAAAGAGGGTGGGCTCCCAAACTCCTTCTACAAAGCTAGCATCACCCTAATTCCCAAACCAGGCAAAGATGCAACAAGTAAAGAAAACTACAGACCCATATCCCTGATGAACTTGGACTCTTAGAGCTATCAGTGGACCCAGCTATCCATCTACTAGGCATCTACCCACAAGATGTCACATCTCAGCATAGAGACATTTGCACAACTATGTTTATAGCAGCTCAATTCATAATAGCCAAGAATTGGAATCAACCCAAATGCCCATATATGGAGGAATGGATAACAAAACTGTGGTACATTTACATGATGGAATTCTACTCAGCTGAAAGGAAAAATGACATATCACAATTTAGAGAAAAATGGTCTGACTTGGAGCAGATCCTACTAAGGGTTATCTCAAAAGAACCGAGAGTCAAAAGCTGCATATTCTCCCTCATATGCAGTTCCTAACCAGGCTAACTGTAAACTCTACGCAGACCAGTAGAAAGAAGTGAGAGGTTATGAAAGAGGGGTAAGGGATGGGGGGGGGGAGGAATGACTTAAGCATGAAGCTGAACCAAAATGGGTTCAAAACCATAAAATCCTCACTTGCGTACTGTAGCCTATTGAGCAAGTAGTGGGCGTTGTCTGGCAAGAGGGGCCGTGAACAGAAGAGGAGAGGTTCTAAGCCTGTGAAAAATTGATCAGTCTGGCAACTCTGGTCCCAGTCATTGGCTCCTTCCCTCACTGAGCTGTTGACCAAAGTGAACCATAAGGTTCCAAAAACAAGACAGGATTCTATCAAAGCTCTTGAATGCCCACCCCAGGCCTGAGGTAGGATCCTGTTGCTGAAGAAACCACAGAATCTCATCTATCAGCATTGAGAGACCCTGTGAGGTCCAGAACGATAACCAACCCACAGATGGTAGTCAGTGCAGTGCTGGAAGGCATTGTATAATCTGCCAGGGGAAGCTGGTCAATGACAGCTGGAATAAACAGAGACCACTGCCATGAAACACAGTCTGCCACCACGAGTAGGATGAACACACTTCCTACTGGGAGAGAACAGGGAACCAGGAAAGGAGCCCTTGTGCAATGGAGGAGCCAAAGCCTGGTGGAGGCAATCAACTGCTTTTAATTTGGCCAAATAATACCCTCAGTGAGGGGGAGCCCTTAACTGGAACTGGGGACTTGGGGTGAGATGCACTGGGAGCCGGACTCTTGGGCCCCCAAGGACAGATGCACTATGCGAGCGATTTACGGAGAGGCTACTAAAAATAGAATCTAGCTAATTCAGAAATGTGTATCTCAGTTAACCTATACTGATCTCACTCTCCCATGGAGATTCTGTTTGTATCTTTCAGAATGCAGCGAGAGAGCTGTGGCTCATCCTACCCTATCAATGAACTGCAGGCCGATAGCTGACATCCTGACAAGAGATGAGCCACACCAGACCTACCGTGGAGGATCCACATGGAACCCCGCAGGGAATGGTGGAATAAACAAGAGACCCAAAACCACAGCCAATCAGTCAACACATGATAAGTCAGTGAGACAGACACCAATGACTTTCAACACAACCTAAAGCAGTAGTACAGAGACCCCTAAGACCTCAACAATAAAGCAGCCTAAAACTCACCCACTGTGACTCAGCGAACAGAGCGGAAGAGGGGGCAGAAATATTGTGAGAGCCATGGTGGGGGAGAACTCCCAGAGACATTGCCCCTCTCAGTAACACCATACTAGGCAGGCGGAACCGGGCTGACTCCTAGGCTATCCATGGTCCCCTGCCCCAAGGACTGATTCAGACTGCCCACGGAGGAGGATATCCAGCTGAGTGGGGATGGGGAAGAGGGGCATTGGGGAACTGGGGATAATAACTCATTGTTTGCCCATGTAACTCATTATGGATAATAATAATAAAAAATAATATTTTTTTAAAAAGTTCTTTACTGTCTCCAAGCTCTTCCATATAAAGAGGATCCCAAGTCGTCTTTCTCCTTTCTCACACAGTATTGCAAGAGATACTTTGGACATTTTCGAAGGAAAATGAGTGTGAAGCTTGTGCACCCATGAAGTCTAGTTAGGCTGTTGGAGCTCTGAAATCTCCTCACTTGTGTAAAGACAGGGTTGTTTCTAGGTTAATGGTGAGCACTTGCACCCCATGCTTTGTTTTGTAGGTTGCGTGGATAGGCAGTGACAGAAAAGAGGAGTCAAAGTCCCCTTGCTGAACTTGTGTGACTGCTATAGAAACACGTCAATGATGGACGATAACACTGAATACATAGGGAGAGGCTGCGAGTTGGGTACCTTCAAGACAAACCTCCTGCATTAACCCAGAGAGAGAAATAATCACCAATACTTTTAAACTCTGATGCAATAGACATTGAAATGTTGAAGAATGTACGCATGCCATCATACCCAGAGAATGCATAGATTCCAGGTCCTTAGCCCAAGTTTGGACCACTATGCTACCACAGAACTTGTGAAAATTCTGAAGTAAACCTTCGCTGCTTTTGAGTTCAATGAATGATCAAGTTTGTCAGAAGATGTTGGGAAGACTATGCCAGAGAAGAGGCGCCTTTCTTACGTTCATTGACTGGTTTCATTCAATTTATTGACTAAAAAATTATTTATTATGCTTACCTAGTATATTAGTCTATTAGTCTAACCCAAGGTTGTCTCACTTTATCAATGAAAAAGTTCACTTGTCTCATAATTCTTTATATTCCAGGGCAAAGTGCTAGAATCAGCTTTACTCTGGCTGAGTTCCTCTTGGTGACAACACATCATCGTACTTTTTGATATGCAATCAGGTAGAGGACAGATTGTGTCTCAAAACAAAAGCCAGAGACAGGCCAGGATCCTATCGTCTCCTCCTCCCCTAATTTCCCCAAGAAGTTTATTCTAAGGCTTGACTTTTTAAGTCCCACCTCCCATCACATCCCCACACCAAGCTCCAGGTACTTCTTCAAACATTTGTTCTAGGCCAGGGGTTACAACAGGTAGATGTCTCTTACATGGCTGTGAGCAAAATCAGACAGCTCCTCTACAAGCTTCATGTTAGTGGGTTGGAGGCAAAGGAAAGACAAGTGATGCTGGGGCTCTTTGTGCTCATCAAGAGTGAGACCCTACCTCGAAAAAACCAAGAGAGAGAGAGAGAGAGAGAGAGAGAGAGAGAGAGAGAGAGAGAGATGAGAGGTGAAAGAAACCCGATTTAAGACTCAGGAGGCATGATTATTGAAGCAGAAGAAAACCTAGACAGGTGTGGTGTTCTGGAAGCCAAGTGAAAATGAGGCTTAAGAAGGACAGTAATCACACGTATCGAATGTTGTATGTTCTTGAGAAGTGCCATTTGGGAAAAAGACAAGTGTTAAAGCCTGAATGGAGCAGATTCCAAAGAAGATGAGGGATGTTAATTAGAGGCATGATTATGGGGGCCATCATAGCACACAGTACTACCAATTGCTGGCTTCAATAACAGAAATGCACTTTTTATATATAATTTTGGGAATTGAGGTCCAAGTTCAGGTGTGGGCAAGCTTGGTTTTTCCAGAGACTTTTCAACTTTCAGGAGTTGGCTACATCTTGCTTGTCCTCACATGGTTGCATTTCTGTGCAACACTAGGCACTCCGTATGCCAGCATTGCCTCTTCTTTTCAATCCGCCTTTCAGATCGGGGAGGGTCATCCTAATGATGTGCTTTGATTTCCTCACCTCTTCAAGGCCTTATCTGCCCATGAGATGCACTTTGTAATCATAAATCTGGGCAATGCATCACGTAATCAGTAGCACAGCCTTGCAGACAAACCTCAGAAGAAGAAACGAACACTAAGGGACGAAATGAGTGTGACTGAGTTCAGTCAAGGACAGGGTTCTGTGTCTTGATGTTTCGTAGCAGAAATGGTCCCGTCGTGCTGTGTACTGTAGTGGACCTGGAACAGCAGGGGCAACAATTCGTTTCAAAGACTAGGAAGCTACTAATACTCAGTGGTATATGATGCGCACTTTGCTTTATGCATTCCTGCAAGTGTTAAACTTTTAGAAACTAGACTCAGAATATCTTCCTCCAAATTCTACTGTAAAAGAATGTCAGTGGACATTTAGGAGTAGGGTTCCAAGTTCACAAAGCATCGGGAAACACATCCATTTAGGGTTAGAGTTCCAGGTTCCTAAAGCATTGGAAAACACATGCATTTGCTTAGGAACTTAACTTCATTAAGCAAATGTGCCTTTTGGTTTTGAAGGAGGGATGGATCAGCTAGCATTCGCCACACAGCTGCAACAGAGATTTGCATTTTCATGGACAATTCACTGAATCTGGTGTTACTCATGTCCCATTATTGGCAATAAAAGTCAACACAAACTGACTTCCTTCTGTGAGCCAAGCCACAGGTCTCAACCCCAGTGGAAAATTAATTTGTTCATCATTATTGTTCTTGCCGGCAGTTGTAGAATTTCTGAAACACTAAATGATGAAAACCTCAGAACGGACAGGTCATGTCAGTGGATAGCAGCAGTTATAAGCCGTTTCAAGCAAGTACTTCGTATGCTTTACTTCATTCAATTGTCTGAATTGCTTTTAAAGATGGGCTCTTTGTCATAATTCAATAAATCAGGGACATAAATGTTTGACCTTAGGGCTTCGTTTTAAAGTTAGCGGTCATGTGGCTGGGGTCCTTTAGCTCTAGCAGATGGGGATCATGGGTTTGCCAGAAGAAGCCTCCCTTCCCAGTGATGATAGCTTGAAGCCTTAGTAAACCTTGGATCCTGACAGCAGCAGGTGACACCTTCTAGAGCTAGAGTTCTCACAAGACCTTGGGTACTGGGACCCTCCTGTGGTGAAAGTGTTGTGGCTAATCTAATATGCGTGGCTAAGAAGCGGGGGTTCTCAGCCTTTGACAGTGGCTAGTGCTGCAGCTATGGACTTAGGATATCAGAATTTCACAGTCCAGGATGGCAGCCTGTGTTACAGTTTCTGGACCTAGCTATCTGAATTCTCTAGATCTAAATCATAAAACTTAGTCAAAAGCACTTGATAAAAATAGGAACTTTGAAGGGTGTAAAGAACACAGGAACACTCCGTAGCCAGCTAAGAAATAAATAGTTAAAATGTGAGTGAACTAGAAACCCATCATTAAAAAAAAGAAAAAAGAAAACAAATTTGAAATTTTGCTGAGGATTTATTTAACCTTAAACCTTTAATTGGCATTGGACTGTCTAAAATATGTTAAAATACATTGCTGTTGTAGGAAACCAGAAACCATGCCCGCAAAATATGATGATTGGAAACCAGAATATATCACCCCAAATATGATGGTAGGAGACCAGAATGCATCACCTCAAATATACCTCTTTTGCAAAAAGGTTATTTTGAGCTGATTATTCTACGATACAGCAAACAAGGAAGAAACTCCAAAAACAGGGTATAATTTACCATCTTGTAAGAGAAATTCACATTTATAGCAGAAATCTCCCATTGTAAGGGCATCTCCCTCTGTATACTAAATTAGATATTGTTGTGGTCAGACTTCTAGCTGCTGCGCAGAAAGAACCCAAACAAAAGCGGCTTGTGGAGGAATGGGTTTATTTGGCTTACGGACTCGAGGGGAGACTCCATCCTGGCAGGGAAAACGATGGCATGAGCAGAGGGCTGGACATCACCTCCGCCACAGCACTGCAAACAGCGGCAGGAAGGTGTGCCCAACACTGGCAAGGGGAGGCTGGCTTAGAACCCCATAAGCCCACCCCCGACAACACAGCTTCATCAAGGTTGTAAAACCCAAACTGCCATCAGCTGAGGATTGATCAATCAGAACACATTCAATTGTTTGTGGGGGACACCTGGATCAAACCATGACAGATATCTTATCAATGGAGAAGGCAAGTACGTCCATCTCATAATCAGCTTTGCTAAGTTTACCATACTTTTTCAGGCCACCTCCTCACTGGCCTCTGACTCTTCCTTTTTGGAGCTAGCTGAAGATAGTGTTTAAGGCTGAATCCCAGGCACCTCTTTGAGCTTTTAATTTCCTGGGCTATTTCTTCTGCATATATGAAACACACATGTTAATGAACATTTTAGTTTTTCTTTTGCTGCTTTCTTTTGTTATTGGAATCCCAGACAAGAGCTTCCAAGCATAGAGGGAACATTGTTCTTCCTCTTCACACTACTTACATATTAAACATTTGTTGCCATTGTGCTGAAGAGATAACTTAACAGTTAGGGCATTTGCCTGCAAAGCAGAAGGACCAGAGTTCAATTCCCCTTTACCCACATAAAGCTGGATGCACAAGGTGTCTGGAGTTAATTTACAGTGGCTGGAGGCTCTGGTGTGCCCATTTTCTCTCTGTGTCTGCGTCTCTCTCTCTCTCTCTCTCTCTCTCTCTCTCTCTCTCTCTCAAATAAATAAATTAATTAAATATTTAAAATGTTTTAAAAATATATTGTCATTGGTCAATATATTTATCGTGGAAATGTCAGTATTTCCAATGGCAATATATTTAATGTGGAAAATACAAGCCGATGTCTTCTGTTTTCTACATTAAATTCCTGTATATGTGGAAAAACATTTAAATTTTAAATACTGATTTTCTTTTTATAGACTCTGTTTGGAATACAAGTTCCTAGTGTTTTGCTTTGATTTTTATAAATACAAGTTGTATCTGGGCATTATCATAATATTCTAAACATCCAGGAGGAAAAACCAGAAGGATCAAAAATTTAAGGCTAGCCTGGGCTAAATAGTGAGTTTGAGGAAACCATGAACTACTGCTTGATGAGACACTATCTCCAAGCAAGTTGAATGAGTCTTTAGAAACATTTTTTTCCTCAATCTGTTATCATTTGATCACATCCTATGATCCAACCAGATTTCACTATGACCATCAATTACTTATTAAACTTAAGCATATAAAAAGACAGCTTTCCCTTGTTTGTGGGGGTCTCCATTTCTAAATACTCTCAGGCCATGTAAACTTGATTAAATAACTTTATTTCTTTCTTTGCCATGGGGATATCAGCCACGGTCCTTGGGATGAAAATGGAAAGGACCCATCTTTCTACTGCCGACATCATTGCCAATTGGCCCCAGATTGGATCCTTCTTTACCTCTCACAATTATGGAATCAATAACATGGTATCAGAGGAGACTCATCCTGGTCTAGCAGAAGGGAGAAGGTAGACTGTCAAACAGATGCGGGGTCCTGTCTAGGGTCAGGAGCTGGCAGAGAGAAAGTGGAAGGAGTGGCAGGGAAGGATCGGCTGATGGAGAAGTTCCTCCTCGACCTGGAGCTTGGGCAACACCTCTTCCTGCTGGCCCTCATTTTCCTCCTGCCTTTGCAGTTTTGATTCCCAGCTGTCAGGCCCCTGGGGGGGGGGGCAAGTGAGCTAAGCACCAAGATGGAACTATAATGGACTTTGATACTGTCTAGCTGACACTCTGCTGCCATCTCAGACTCCACCAGTTTGGCCAGTCCTCTGAAGAGGCACTTCTGACCTTCAAGTGTCCAGTCCTCAAAGACAAGTACAACTAGAGGGGTTGCAAGTGGGTGGGACAGAATTAGGGTGGGGAAATCTCTGCGAAAATGAACGGCCTGACACTTGATTCAAAACAGATGAGCAAGCCAAACTGCAGCTGCAGAGGGGCCCGCAAAGAGCAGGCCAGCACTTCAGCCCAGATTCCTCGGTGGCCCTGCAGGGAGCTGATGGCAGGGCTCCCAAGATGGAAGGGAGAACCTGGATGAGGAAAGCTGCGGTCCTTGTCCCAGTGAATGTGCTGCCAAAGCGGTGTGCTGAGAGTGGTCCCTTGTTCAGGACTCTCAGCTCAAGCAAAGGCTGCTAAGGCACCTGTGCACATTCAAGCATCCTGATGCCTATTCTCGCAAAGGGGCTGGGGGAGAGCGCTTGCCCCTGGGTTTGATCCTTAGCACCACAAGACATAAACGATCAATAAATAATGAAAGCAACTTGCTAAGCGAATGAAACCAGGATTGCCTTCATCCTTCACTTTTGGTTTTCTTTTGTAGTTTAGAAGCATTGAATTTAGTGAATAAATGAATATTCAGCAGGAAAAATGATCTTTCTTCCAAGCTAAAATAAGACCTGCAGCTTTTGCTATTTAATTGTGTTGGTTTCGTGGGGGGCAATCAATGTTGCCAATAAGCAGACTCTAATATCTGATGGGAACATGGGCAGCAATGCTTGTAGGCTGTTCAGGCTGCGAAGTCTGGCTTCGACTTGGGAATCTTTCGTCTTGAGAAGCTGTGTGCATTGCTGGCACATGTAAATCATTAAAAATCTCTCCCTAGTACACAGTAGGGTTTGTGGACTTTGAGCGCTCCCACCTGGAAAAGAGTCAGCTTCTCTCTTTTGCTCCTTCTCTCTCCACCTCTAATGTAGCACTCAGCATTTAATCCTGATGAAACAAATGATATCGGGGTCTCTTCAGTCAGCAGACATACCAAGGTCCTCAGTTGTGGGTCCCCTTTAGGGATTTCGCTATAGTCAGCCTGATGAGGGGACTTGTATTCTCTCCACAGCAGAAGATGGCTGCCCATCACTGTGGGTGATCATTTGCATTCCTATAGCACCTCTTGCAGGAACTCTTCAAGCCATTAAAGCTGTCACCCAAGTGGATGCGAGGCAGTCAATATCAGAGTGAAGGTCCCCAAGGAGCCCAAAGACAACCAACTCAGTACACCCCTCATGGAGATTCCGATTGTTCCCACAGAGCTTAAGGGCTTTAGAAAAATTCCTTTATCTCCGGTGAAGAGATTTCCAAGTCTAATGTGTTGAAATAGTTTTCCTCCAAATTGTTTCTACATTTGTCTCCCAAACAGCTTGAATTCCAGCTTGTATCTAAAGGCTAGAACAGTCCTTTCTTCTAAATATTTTTCTTCATCTATCATCTCCAAATTCTATCAAAGGGGTGTGACTACCAAGACTAAGAACTAGGCACTGTGTCCAGCATGGCCATCAGAGTCTTTGAACGTATTTGAAAAGCTTTAAGATTACAGACCATCCAGACCCCAAAGACATCTACTCTATTCCTGCCTGAATTTCCTCAGGCATCCAACCAACAGGTCCAATATTTGATGAGAGAAGAAACAAACTTCTGGAGAATGGGACAATGTCCGTTTCAATTAGCTTTTAAGCGATAGATGGAATGATTTTTATAAGACGTTTTATAAGTGCTGTATCATACAGACGCTGGAAATAAACAATACTGTTCCTGTCCCCCATCCTCAGGTGTGTTTAGTACATCATTTTCTACCATGGGTCATGATACCAAAGCAGGTTGAAGGAAGGTAATGCGGCCTTCTTGGTTCATTGATTGTCGCTAAAGAGGAACTTTAGATACCCAAGTGTTTGTTAGAATCTCTGCATTCCTGCAGGATGGTTACAATTCTGCCTCAACATTTGCTCTCAAAATGGAGCCAACTACTGGCCTCGTAAAACAGAGTTGATACAGGCAAGGCACATCCTACAAACTGTTTCATATCATACAGACTAACTTATAGCAGGACACATGGAGATGCACACATTTTCTGAACATCTGAGATAATTTCATGGGCCTTCACCAAGCTTCCATTCACAACAAGCTCTATATTTTTATAAATGGGCAACGTAATAAACTACCTTGGTATGTTTTTAAGTATAAGTGATGTGTTTAGTTGACCAATGATACAATTGATATATATATATATATATATATATATATATATATATATATATATTTTTTGGTTTTTCGAGATAGGGTCTCACTCTAGCCCAGGCTGAGCTGGAATTCACTATGTAGTCTCAGGGTGGCCTTGAACTCATGGCGATCCTCCTACCTCTGCCTCCCAAGTGCTGGGATTAAAGGCGTGCGCCACCACGCCCGGTTCCAATGATACAATTAAATGTTTCTCAAGGTCAAAGACTCAAAAGTAGACACATTTCTAATTGAAGCTTTGAAGTCAATAGCAGCAAAGAAATATAAAAACTTTTACGTTCTCAGGCTATTGACTTTTTCCCTTCATTGTCAGAATATTGTTTCTCAGACTAGATTTGGGGATTGGCATCAGATAGCGCACATTCCCACATGAACGTTTTCCATCACAGTGTCCCCGGGCGTTGCTCTGAGCTCAGTGGTATCTCCATGCAATCAAGAACAATTAAATGGTGATTGCTCTGCTCCTCTGCAACAGTGCTACCTGTCACATTAAGTTGATGGGTGCTTTCTTATTTATCCTGGGGCCCTGTCTTTCTAAGCCGGTCTGTGAAATTGCCAGCAAGATAAGAAGGAAAGGCCTTTAAAGAAAAGGGAGAGTCTTCAAGTGTTGCCTGGCTGAGACTCCAGAATTCAGGATTTGGGCTTAGTAGACTCAGAACACAGTGCTTCAAAATAAGGGAGCTTTGCAAACAGTGTTTTTAAAACTATGAGAGTTGATACAACCACAGAGTAGGACATTTTCTGCCCTGAAGTAACTCCTTCTTGAATTCTGTTTCCAGACCCCTGAAAGCTGATCATAGGACCTCCTTCCAGGGTGTGGGAGTCC
The DNA here is from genome assembly GCA_004024765.1 of Zapus hudsonius. Taxonomy (NCBI): domain Eukaryota; kingdom Metazoa; phylum Chordata; class Mammalia; order Rodentia; family Dipodidae; genus Zapus; species Zapus hudsonius. Next base: position 68,615 of record PVHP010001501.1, on the reverse strand, counting down.
TGCCTTTTGGTTATATGCCAAGAAGAACTTAACAAAAAAGACAGCATGGGTTGGAGAGATTGCTCAGTGGTTAAGGCGCTTGCCTGCAAAGCCTCATGACCTGAGTTCGATTCCCCAGTGTCCATGTAAAGCATTCATCTGGAGTTTGTTTGTAGCATTACCTAATCTCTTTGCCTGTCTCTCTTCTCTCTGTCTCTCCTTTTCCGCTTGAAAATAAATACATAAAAACATATAAAAAAAGTAGATCCCCAAAATGTATCAAACTCCCCAGACTGAGGAACATACACAAAACTTGCTTCTGGACCCCAAAGAGAGAAGGCACTGCACCTAGTGTGGCAATGTGATGGCTCTCCAACTTTGGTGTTAAGGGATTGGCAGGTAGAAAACTCCAGAAGAGGTCTACGAGGATTGCTCTCTCTGTCTGTCACCCATTCTCTGCCTGGACTGGGACCTGGTCCTGCACTTCACCTCCGTGTCTACCCTCACCCCACATTGCACTTTGGCAGCTCAACTCCGATCCTGTAGCTCTCCAGCAGGGTTTATCTAAGACCAGCCTTGGCCTCTGTCTCCAGTACAACCTCCTCGACTCCTTGGCCTTCACTGCTGCCTCTCTAACCTTTTGGTAATGATCTGCAATGCATGTATACATATGTAATTGCTGTGAGATGTGTAATGTGTGGTCTGAGAATCAACATAGGTAGTTAAGATCAGAATAAAGGGCTGTGTGTCCCCATGGCCAGCTAGTAAGAGAAATCAAAATACTTGGCGAATTGCAGCCAACAAAACCAGCATAGCTTAATGATTTATTGTTATTTACTAAATTCACTGTGGAATGTGTTCTGCGTTTATGACACAGCACACTGATACCACCTTAAAATCACAATTACAAAGGAAAAACTAGTTAGATAAAAATAAATGGAGCAAAACATTTTTACTTAATGTTTTAAATTTAAACTTAGATATAGATTACAATCTATGAATAATGTAACTTCAAAAGCTCTACAGTCATACATATATATATTCATCCTACTACCAAAGCACACAGAATTAGCTTGTAATCTCCACATTATATTTTCTTTGGATGTGTGCTTCATAAACCTCTACTTTGCTTCAGACTGACCAATCCTGGAATCCTTTTCTGTGGCTTCAGTCTGACTGAAACAGTCCAATCAGCCTAAGGTGAAAGCTTTCAGATAACTGAGCCTAAAGGTCAAAGAATCCCATATAATATAGTCCACTTGTCTTCTGGTGGTCACACAGATGAAGGCCCCTTCCTCTTGGGATCGGCAGGCTAATGAGGTAACAGCAGAGTCCTTACCCACAACTGATGCAATGGAGGAGGCCCACTTTTCTAAGAACTTCACAGGAGGCCTCCATAGAAGACGCCCTTTGAGCTGAGACAAAGGAAGACCCATCAGAAGTCGTACAGAAGGGGGCCCAGGACACGTGGATTGGAACAAAGTGTTCTGGCATCACAACAGCAGCAAGAATCTTAAGAGAAGCCAGAGAGACTGTCGGCTTCTATTGCACAAACACAGACCTAGTTGAAACTCACCATAAGTGCAGAGCAAAGCCATGGCTACTAGGGGTCTTAAGCAGAGCAGGGGACCCACAAAGCTGACAGAAAAGACTGGCATTTGCTTCGGTGCATTTTGGGGAATCTTCACTCATTCTAAGCGTAAGAAAAGGCTAGACTGATAATTATCACTGAACAACTTTGTTTATTAACTGCCTAGCAAACCATAATTCCCACCATTAATTTTTCAAGTGGAAGAAGAATCCTGATGGCTGCAGGTTGCAGGAGGCAGAAACGGAGTGTCCCTCGCCTTAGTTTTCCTTCAGCTACAGCAGGATCCTGAGAGAAGAGCAGGAGCAGATCCAGTGGTGTCCCGGAGGAGCCAAGACAGCCCTGCAAACCGAGAGTCCCCAGGCCTCTGCTGCTGGGAGGAACCAAGGCAGCGGTACCAGAAAGCCAGCGACAAGACAGACCTTTGGATGCTGCTTTGCTTTCTTTGCTCTGGATTTAACTCACGTGGCATTCATGAGGACACCTCTGTAGAAAGCCAGCTAAACACATTTTGAAGATTGACAGTGCTGTTTGATCTTATTGATGGACGATAAAACTTATTTAATCAACCCAATCCGCTTAAGCCGTGGAAACAAATAATGAAAATAAAATGAGTAAAACATTTTAAGGAGCTTTGTGAAAAATTGTGCACTGAGCCAGGACTGGCCTCTACGCTTTACCACCCCAGAGAAGGTGCGCTTCACAGTCCCGGGGCCATGGTCACCGACTGCAGACGGCTGGCTCCAGAGGCTGATCTGTCTGTTGACCTCAAGTTTAGGGCGATGGAACTCCAGGATTAGTTTCTACTGATGACATCAGCTACCAGCCACGGACAGTGTGTTTATGCACTTTATGGCTTGAACTGAGCCTCTTGTAGGCAGCAATTTTCAGTGTTGCCACCCCCACCCCCTGCGTTCCCTCTGCAACTGACTCTGAGGGCTGTCTGTCACCCTAGGGCTGTGACAGATTAAAATCAGGCTCCCTGCCCGGTGTGGTGGTACATGCCTTTAATCCCAGCACTCTGGAGGCAGAGGTTGGAGGATTGCCATGAGTTCAAGGCCACCCTGAGACTCCATAGTGAATTCCAGGTCAGCCTGGGCTAGAGGGAGACCCTACCTCGAAAAACAAACAAAATAATAGTAATAATAAGTAAATAAAATAAAATAAATAAATCAGGCTCCCTGACTTCTGACTGCTCAGCACCTGGCCCATGCCCTCTGAGTCCTATAAAGTGATGAAATGGGACTGGTCCTCACTGATGCCTCATCTCATCAGAATCATTGAATTTGATGCTTCTGAAGCCTGTGTACTTGTCCCGAGGGAGGACTTGAGTCTGTTTTCACCTGGGCTGCCTGGCTCACCTTTCAGATGCAACTTCTCCTCCCTCTTCCCCGCCAAGTATCCCCATGGTTGTGACTGCACTTTTCCTGGCAAGTCACTGATATCTTCCTTGGCACCTTTCAGATGTTCTGGCTCTGCTTTCATGAGTTGCTTAAGCTATTTCTCTTTGGAAAGAATCGATTCTTTCTTATCCTCCTTAACCAGGTCACATGGTGATATCTTCTCATCTGCCATCTCATCTGGAAGTAGGAAATGTTAACTGTACTTTTGATTGGGTGTATTTCCATCAAAGATACATTTGTATTAACAAATATTTGCTGAGCACCGGTCATGTTTACAAAACGAAGATAAAACCCAGGATCTCTCTTCAAGGGGCACATGGGGGTGCTTCTCAGAGATGAGAACATTTGATCTGATTTTTGAAGATACATAAAAGACAACCATAGAAGCAAGGATTGGAGGGAGAAATAAGAGGAAACATGAAGAAGAGGAGCGTTCTAATTGCACTATTTCTAATATCTGACAACAGTCTGAAAGAAGAAAATATATTTGGGACTTTTTGAATCCATGTAATCAGAGAAGGAAGTTTTAAATAGACTGACTCTGGAAACATGTGACTAGAATAGAAACAAGTATAATCAGAAGTTTGGGGGAGTTGATAAACCATCCAGTAAAGCCCAACAATATTCACTGTAATTCTAGTGTGTTACATTTATTTTTAGACTATAGTTCTTCCATTTGAAAATACAGTTTATTCTATTCTAACACTATTTGAAGCAACTATAAACTTTCATCCATATATACTTTAAGGAGGAAGGCTAGGTTTTTTAGCTCGTGGTTTGAGCGGGTTCAGTCCATCATGATGGGGAAGGCTTGGTAAACGTGGAAGCTACAGCATGTGGCTCGGAGTCCTCATCTCAGTGGGTCAGGAAGCAGGGGTGGGGATGCCCGAGGTCATCTGGCTCTCTCAGTTGTCTCCTTTTATTCAGTCGGAGCCCATAGCCCATGTGGTGGTGTCACCCACATACAGGGTTGGTTTCCCACCTTAATCTTCTCTGGAAACAACCTTATAGATATACCTATACGTATGTCTACTAGAGAAGTCTAAATCCAGTCAAGTTAAGAATAAAGAGTAACTACCAACTGAGCATGGCGATGCACACCTTTAATCCCAGGTAGGGGAATCGATGTGAGTTCAAGGCCAGCCTGAGACTACATTGCAAATTTCCAGATCAGCCTGGGCTAGAGCAAGACCCTACCTCAAAAAAAAAAAAAAAAAAGAGAATAACTATCAAAACAAAACAATGAATACATATATTGAAGGTCTCGTCAAATGTTTTCAAACAGATAATAAAACAACTTCAATCAACTTTTAATTTTGTAAGGTCATTATTTACCACAGTGCAATAAAACTAAAATTAACACTCATAAGAAGCCAATTATTATAGAAAAATTGAAGAGGTTAAATTAGTTTTCACCATTGACCACAATGAATTATTGATGCCTTACAGAAGAAAATGTAAACTATAAAGTTATGAAATCTAACACAATAAGGAGATTACTTGCACTTAAGCTATAGAATAACTTTCTTAGGACAAAAGCAATGGAAAAAACTGCAATGAAAAATTTTAAGCATAGATGATTTTAATCTTTTGCATCTCAAAACTTAAAGGAAACCTGTGAGGCACATTTATAATATATTTCCAGAAAACTGTTAAGGGAGTCCAGCGTTTTCTTTTTCTCTAGGAAACTGGTTCTTTAGCCATTGGAATTTTGTTGCCTTTAATTACCCATAAGACTATTTTCTGAGTAAAATTCTTCTTGTTCTAAATTCAGGAAACACAAATTAAATATGTCTCTCCAATAAAATAGCTCCATTATAAAATAACTCAGATGGGAAAATGAAGTAGCTTTTGACCTGGCCATACTATATTTAATCTATATCTTACTTTTATACAGTCTAAATTAATGTAAATCACATAGAAGTCTCATTCCATGCACAGACATCAGTTTCTGGTCAAATATATTTCCTGTTCTTTTAAGAAGCATGTCAGCTCAAGAACAAAAATTTTATACCAATTAATATAACTACGAAATATCTCAGGTTCAAAAATGAGTATCTTTGAAGATTAGAGGAAGAGTTGGTGTGGGGCACATGCCTGTAATCCAGCACCTGGGAGGTGGAGAAAGGTGAATCAAGGCCAACCTGGGCTACTTGAGACCTGGTCTCCGAAAAATCCTACCAACCAATCAAATAGATATGCAAACAAACAAAAAAGAAATAATAGTCAATGCTGAGTGGGAGGCCACGTCAAGGACATTGGGATTTGGAAGCCAGCCTGGGCAAAAAATGGAGACCTTAGATTTAACCAAACCAGAAAAAAAAATCAGTTGTTAAAGCTAGGAGACTGCTTGGTGGGCTCTGACACTTCCCTGCCATGGGACTCTGCTGTTAGCTTCCGTATCTGTGTCCAATCCAAACTGAGGTTGATGATTTATCTGGCAGATTAACTAAAATAGGTAGCTACCAAACGTCATCTTTATTATGTTCTGAAAAAAATCAAAGAACAGTTTTGCCCTACATATATGCAAAGATCATAAAAACATATTTCAAATTTACTAGTCATTTAAGAGTAAACAATATATAATTCTATATTTTACCCATAATATATCATAGTTTTAAATAATGCTTTTAGAAAGGATATTGAGATAGATATTGTGATATATTATTGCTATCAAGGCAGAGATAAAACTTTTTCTGAAGATCTTGAAATTTTCCATAAGATCTAATCTACTACTATACTCAGAATATACAACATAGAAATAATAAAAATAATGATGGCATAAATTAACAAAATAATTACATGTTTCTTATCATCAGTTGTAGTATCATCAATAGAAATAAGCCTAAATTTATACCAATTTAAAAGAAAGTTAAATAAATTATAGTCTATCTCTATGCCATATATATGTATAACTAGGCAGTATTAAGAATGAAATTTATTTTTAATGTAGTGGGAAACTAAAATATAAATTTAATTAAAACTGACTAAATAACAGCACTATGTTGGGTTGGCAATTTTATTTTATTTTTATTTTATTTTTTTGGGTTGGCAATTTTAATAAGGAATGTGTGTAAGGTTTTTTTGTATTTTTTAATTTTTCAAATTTCTCTTATACAGAGTTTACCTTTATTTTCTTTAGATATTAGAGAGGTCAATTAATCTGTGTCTTTGTTCATCACACATTGTCAAATACATTTATTTCATTTCCCCTTATCCATGTTTCCCATATGTATATGTGTTTGCAAAACACACCAAAATCCTACATCGATTTTGGCGGCTCAAGACAGGTATTCATCAGAAACTGACGTGTTCTGAATGCTTGTTCCCCAGCTGGTGGCAGTTTAGAGGAGGACTATTGCTGGAGCTGGTGCGTTGCTGGGATGGACCTTGAGCTTCACCTGGCCCTCATTTTTAGTGTCGTTGGCTCACTCCCCTGCCATGGTTTCCACCTGAATTTGGCGAGTAGGTGATGCCCAGCTCCTGCTCTGCCATCCTGGGGCTCCAAAATCAATATCTCTCTCATAAGCTGCTTTTGGTCAGGTGTTTTGTCCCAGCTACAAGAAGGTAACTACAACAGAAAATACGTATGTGTGCGACATCTTAGGGATGCGTGGATCACATCTTGTTTTCATGACATGAATTTCCTGGCACACCATCTGTGCTGACAAGGCGACAAGAGGCAAATTCAAAGTATGCAACTGAGGGCCAAAGGATCAAGGCTGGAACCATTCTTCTTGCCAGGGTTAATATCTTGGGGATGTCATTTTATACCTTAACTGTATACTTGCATACTTGTTTAAGAAAGGCAACAGGTGACCATTAAGTGCAATTCAGGGGCTAGTTGTACAGAAGAGCAAACGTCGTGTCATAGGTCCTCAGTAGAATTTTTCAGGGTAGAATTTTATATGGAACGTCAGAATGTCGTTAGGACTTCTTTGAAGATGAATACTCTGTCTTTAATTCTATAAATGTTCATAAAATGCTATGACTGGAGCATGAGAATAAAAACTCCTTAGCAGGTAATGAAAAAAAAGAGGCAGCTTTTCTTAAACATGAACTAGATTTTCAATTTCTTGAGCCCAGTAAATTCACATATGCCTGATGGTTTTCCTTATGGTCTTCACTCAAAACACTGTTCTTCAGGGCCAGCTCTCGATTCACATAGGACCCAGAGGAACACCACTTTTGCTAGCATGCTTATCTTGGGATAAACGTTCCATCCCCTTCTACTCTTCTGCCTTTTTTCATGAGAGACACATTTTGCTCTACTGAAGAGTCAAATACTTCTCAGAAAACACTATATATCTAAACATACCTTTGCATTATCTCATGAATATGCAAAATCTGTCCATAGTTGAAAACTTTTGCAAATCGGCATATTGCTTTCTCAGGTTACTGGGTCAGGTCTCTGTGATTGGCCACACTAGGTCCTCACTCATATTCTATAATGGAAAGGGGAGAGAGATCAGCTTTAATCCCATCATTACACAGTGAGCCTTGACATTCATCTAAGAAATTATTTTTTATAAGTTAATTACTAACCTTTCATTAAAAACAAATTTCCCTGTAATGAATATCACATTTGATTCTTCACAATTATGCTTGAATGTCTGCACTTTGCCATCACAACTTTCTGAGCAGCCTGAGATAAGGAAATGTCCCAGATCCTTGGTAGGTGGGAAAACCAATGAGATAGAGGCTCACAGAACAAGAGAATGAGGGATTGGTAACTAGCATTTCAATGGACGTTTAAGGCGAGGTTTTCATTGTATTTTCTGTATTTTTGTATTTTGACAAAATATTAGCTGTCTAGTAATTATGAAGGAAAAGGCTGTTTTATGAGTGAAAAAGGGAAGCAGGCAAGATTCACCGTGAAATATTTGCTTCCTCACCAATTTGGACTATTATTTGATATAATTAATTTCTTTGTATCTTCCATATAGGGATAACTTTGATGAGACAATAGCATTAATAATTTATGTTTGTCATCATTATTGTACTCAGAAGAAAGGATATAAGTATTTTAAAACTGAAAAGCTAATGCTGTTAGATATGTTTGGAAAACGTTTAATATATTTTTGAAAGCTCATATTATGTTATTGACAAAAAATATTGTCCATTATTTTTCTTAAAGTGACATAATCATTTGTGTCAATATTTGAGAAAACACTTGCCAGATACCTAAGTGTGAATAACCATAGTAAATCTCTTGAGTTTCATAAGAAAGAAGTCAGCTTACAGCAATTCCACAAAGGTTTCTTTTCTTTGAGACAGTCGTTGTACTTTGTAAGACAAAAATTACATTAAATGCGTTTCCCATTTTGTTATTCAAAATATGAGTTAAAAGTACTTATGAGTCAATATTCGTGTTACTTGTTTCACGGCTATGACTAAATCTCTGACAAACAACAATTTAAGGAAGGAGCGAGGTTTTCTGTGCCTCAGTGGTTCAGGGGATGCAGGCCAGTGGGGCGTGGCCGGCTCCATGGTCTAGAGAGTGTGGTGAGCTGTCTGCTCGTGACAGGACTGGAAGTGGGTCCAGGCTCTAAGGCGAGAGGCCCAGCCCCCAGGGAGCCACTCTCTCAGCTAAACTTCACCTCCTAAAGGTACTCCATCCTTCCCACACAGTGCCACCAGTTGGGGACCAAGTGTTCAGATACATGAGTCATGTATTGAATGGGAGGCATTTCACATCCCTAACACTATTCGATGAAATTGGAAACTTTTACAAGTTCATCAAAGATAATCTTAAGTGAAACTGGCCTTCTAAAAACTTGTGTGTGAACTCAGGGCAAAGGTCAAGAGATACTTCAGATGTCAACAATAAAGCGGACTTAAAACTCACCCACCATGACTCAGGGAACTGAGTGGAAGAGGGGGCAGAAAGAATCTAAGAGCCATGGTGGGGGAGAATATCCAGAGACATTGTCCCCCTCAACAACAATGCACAAAGGGGGAAGAAAAAGAGAAAAACTGGGTAATTCTGGTGCAGTTCATACCCCCTCACCTATGAACAGATCCAGTATGTGCACAGAGGAAGGACCCCAGTGGGTAGGGGACAGAGAGGAGGGAAATGGGGACACATTCACAAGATTTTCTCATACAATATATATACTATCCATAATAAAGATATTAATTAAAAAAACTGTGTATATCTTTTGGATTTTGGCTCAATTACTTCATTTTCAGAAAATTGTATATTATATTGTATGATTAATTTTGGTAATTTCATATTTATGGACAGCACAAAGAAGTGAATTAAAATTCAATATTGTAAAGGGAATATTTTGGGACTCACAAATTCTACAAGAATTTTGAAGATTCTTTGTAATTTTCAGCACAATTATTTGTAGACAGACGCTAGATTGTTTCTCCTTTAATAATCTATACTGACCTTATTTTCTTAGAATGTCCTGTTGAACTGAACATAAGGACTAGCCCTGTGTGATAAAATAGTAAAATAGTTGTGGAAAAAAATAGTTGAAAATAGTAGACATCTTTGTCTTGTTCACCTTAGGGAGAAAGAATTCACATTTCAGCATTAGGATGATTTTACATGTTTAAGTTCTATTTGTGGGCTTTATCCAGTTGAGAAAAAAAATTTTTTTAACATCTTGTGACAGGGGCCAAAGGATTAATTCTCTCTACATTTCTAGTGTGTTTTTTTCTGAAAGTCTCTAGGCGTATAGCTCAGCCTGACTTCAAACGCTTCATTTTCTGTCTCAGTTTTCTAAATGCCAGTATTGTAGGGGGCTTCACATCATTTATATCCAGTGGGACAATTGAAGTTATAGTATACATTGGCCCTCAAAAAAACAAGCTTCAACTTCTTAAGTATTAGTCTTTTAATTAGCTGCAGCGTATACAGTGCTACTGACATATTGATTCCTGTTGGCTGTGCCTGGTTCACATTTACTGTTTCTGCAATTGTTGTCCAAATAAACCAGTGTCTTAGACATTATTTTCCAGTGGCATCACAAGTGAAAATGTGTTACACATAAGAAAAATCTCAAAATATAATTGAGTTATTCATTCAGAGAGCAGTGTAGAGATAGCTAAGTGTATATGTTACTTCTCTCAAATTTGAAATCAATATTTATCAAACCTTACCAGTTATAAGAATGAAAATATTCTCCCAGGCCATAAATAATAGTAAAACATATGAAATATATATGACAATAGGTTTGTAGAAATGGCTCAGGGGTTAAAGTGTTTGCCTGCAAAGCTTAACAACCCAGGTTGGATTCCCCAGTATCCATGGAAAGCCAAATGCACAAAGTGGCACATGCATCTGGAGTTCATTTGCAGTGCCTGGAGGCCCTGGGGTGCCCATTCTCTCTGTCTCCCTTTTTTTGTCTCTTTCTTCTTGCAATTAAATAAATATGTTTTTAAGGTGCGGGACTGTGAGAAGCTGTTGACAGCTTGCTGTCCCTGCTGTACTAGTAGTTCTACTTCCCATGGCCTCGCTCACTTCCTTAATAGCTACAACCATTATTCAATGTATACATACTTATAGAAATATAAGCCTTCCGACTTAGAAGTTTCAGGAATGCAGAAGTATTCCCATCAGCCATCACACTTCAGGCTGCCTGGGGAAAATACCGCTGTATATTTAAGAGAGCAAGCGTGAACAAGGTAAGTAACTGTAGTGAGATTATGGAAATCTTTTCAGGGACAGTCTGAGTCTTCTAGACCAAATTTCGAGGACTGTTAGCATTTCTGGAAAATTCTGTGGGTTAGAAAATGCTGCATTTATGATGCACTAAAATAAGTTTCCTAGTCCCAGTTTTTCCCCTTTTTTCATAAAATTCTGGGCTTTTCAAATCCACATTTAAACTGAAAGATCCTTTCTCGTCCACCACAAAGTGCTCTACATTACAACGTTCATCCAGGGCAGGAGGCAGCTAAGGTGAAGGCCAAGGCCAGCCACCAAGTCCACACCCCAAAGCCTTCCTTCCTCCGGGCTTGGAACTCTTTGATCTGTCCTCCTCACAGGGCCCCTTCATCTGCCCCTTTTATGGCGATCTGTTCCTTTTTGAGACTTTCGTTTCGTGTGATGTTGCTGCGTGTTCTGCCCCCAATTTCCACGCCAGGCAGAAGGGAGAGCTCCATCTGATATGCAGCCATGTTTCTCGCCTGTCTCCTCCCTGTTCTAGGACTGAGGGGGGAACACTGACACGTCTGTGCTCTGTGTCTGCTTGCTTTTTCGTGGATGTCAAAAGTCAGGGGTGATGAGCACCCTTGAGACGGATCACTTTTGTCTTTAGGAGCGGCTAGTGTAGTAGAAAAACTGCAGCAAATTTCCCCTCGGAGTCAATTATGATCTGTGTGAAATGACGACTTGTTTTAGACTCTCAAACATCAACATCAATGCAAACCAATCTGATACGGGAACCGTGTACTGAGACTTCAGCTGTGATGGGCAGCGTGTATACGTGGGGCTGGTGTCTTGGGGAAATAAAAATAATAAACTTGGAAACATAGACAACACAGAAAGCGTGCAACTCATAACTGGACTAGGGTGCATTAGGAAATTTACTCTTCAATATGCTTCATCATAACAGATTATGTCAGTTTAAACGGTGGCAGGCACCTGAGCATCTTTACCAAATTAAAGGAGATTAAGGAGAAATGACGACCACCTCAGTGCTTAATCTTGCATTCGATCTTACACTGAAGAAAATAATTCTCTGAAGGTTAATGTTGGTGTAATTTAGAAAAAAAATAGGTATGGACTATACGGTAAATAGTGTTGAATGCTGAATTTCCTGACTTTAACTATTGCCCCATAAATTATGTAAGAGAACATGTTGGGTCACGCAGTAGCTATGCTACAGTGTTTCAAAGTGAAAGACCAGTCTGAATGCTTTTGTCAAAAACTATTCCTTGAAGTATATGTTTCATAAGAAAAGAGGGGAAAGAGAAAAGGAGAGGAAGGAGAAAAAGGGAGAGAGGAAACAGAAAAGAGAGAATGAGAATTCATAGGAATGTCTAGGTGAAGTATGTCTGTGCATGTGTGTGTTTAAGTGTGTGATATTTGTAATATGCTAGCAAATTGTTTTTCTAGGTCTTTTCTAGCTCTATCTATAAAAAACAAACAGAGCTATTAAAAATACATCTTTGTCTTCCGCCTCTTCCCATAAAGGCTAATATGCTGGTGAGATATTAGAAAAAGAGTCACTGCTTTTATTTTATTTTGTTTCTCAATCAGCTACCTGGCAGTGGTGTCTGGCCTATCCCTTAACAGCCTTATTGATATTTGAGCTTTAAATCTTCAGGGTGAAGCCTTGGTAGGTGGTACAAAAACTTATCAAGTTCAAGAATCATCTTTCATCACAATTACTGTTTGTGGTGGACTTTTTTCCCCTGTTACATGAGCTGTCAATGCCATTTCAAATAGTCACAATGGCATAACCCCCAAAGAGGAAAGGTTCTATTCACATTCAAATAAACATGATGTGGTTCTTGAGCTTATAAAGAATATATTATCTGGTAAAGGTTGAGAGGAATGAATCAAAGAAATGATTGCCAACTCAAAGTTTCCAAAAGGTGTTTGTTTCTAAGAATCATATTTGTTTAGAAAATAGGGACAGAATTTCCATATTTAAAAATACTCATCAGTCCTTTTGTTAGAACGAAAGCCTAGAGACAGAAATGTGTATCAGAGCTGGGAAGAAAAACAACAACAACAAAAAAAATGAGTAAGTGAAGACAGCCAATTAGCTGGCTCGGTAAGAGAAATTATAGAGTCTGAAAAAAGCCATTATTCATAGAAGAAAAAGAACACCCGATCGCGAAGATGGAGATGTGAATGGAAGTAATGATCAGACATTGTGAAAGAGAGCAGCTGAGAAGAGGGAGGTACTGCTGAAGAGAGCAAAGTAACAGCCAAAGGAAAAGGGCAAATTCTCAGATCCACCAGCTGGAGGGAAGGAGGGGAGTTTCAGGAAGCTGGGGTCAGCATCCCCTTGTGAGGGGTCCCTTGGGTGGGAGGTGTCTATCTGGAGCTCAAACCTAGGTGCTAAAACGGATTGGTCAGATATGAACCAATCAGCTGTCTCTCCGACTCACCTGGGGAAAACTTAAATTAACTTTCCTAGGAAAAAGCGCTCTCTTCCCCACATGGCGGGCTGGCAAACAGACCCCTGGCTCCCCAGGGAGAGGTAAGGTCTCCCCAGCCCCACCATAGCTGTGTGAGGGGCTGGATTTCTCTTCCACCAGAGTCTTTTCCTCTTATGATCTTTTCCCCCCTTCTGCTTGTTTAGCTGAACAGCATAAGTTCTGTTAAAACTCACCACGTTTCTCCCCACAATAGTGGCTGGAGAACTCTGTAACTCCCCATGTTCCCTTAAATAATATGATTTTATGAACCTCACAGACCACGTGGTGCCTGGGCGGCTTTCCTATCCAATTCCCCCTTCCGTTAACTGATTAATTAGAATAAATGTGTGATAAGAACATATTTCTGTCCCTGTGTATAAGTCTTTTGCATTAGAGGACATGGACTTGGTGGGGAAATGCAGTGGTAAAAAACCCAGACATGGCTGTGCCAAAACTTCCCCGTGACACCCTTAGAGCCATAGCTGGAGAATTCGCAGTAGGTGCAGTTATAATCAAGGCACCTTATACCCACGCTGCAAACGCAGGCTTATCAGAAAGTCAGAGTCAGACACAGGTTTGAAGACCTCGGAGAGCCTTAGGTGACCACAGGGTGGGTCCCACGCAGTCACTGAGGGGGCCGGCGAAAAACATGATCTCGAGTTGTACAAATGTGACTTTTAAGGTAGATTGGCTAAAATCAGATAAATTAAGGTAAGACAACTAAGACAATAAGTAACTGATTTAATAATTGGTAAATAAGTGCTACCAGAAGCAAATCTCACTTTTCTTTGTTTAGATGATATTTCATATTTTTATCTAGGGCACAGAATTTCCGGTATCTTTATAGCATTTTCAAATTTTAGTTTTAGTTGACTTCCCCTCCCCCTCACTTCCCCATTCTCCCTTCTCCCTCCTCTGTTTAAGCCATCACATACTCCCTCTTGGCCTTCCCCATCCCCTCCTTGTCCTCTATCACAGCTTTTGATCTCCTTCCTCTAGGTTTCACTATCATTAAATATGCATACATAGAGAGATTGAGGGAGAGAGGTTGGAAAGGAATTTGAGCCATTGGGAGATCACAGTGACCTTGTCCTGTCTCGGTCCTAGATGACCCCAGAGAGAAGATTCTGTCCCTCCCTAGTAGTACACAGCCAATGAGCCAATATCTCGGTAGGGTTCTCCCCTGCCCTCATAGTCCACAACCAAGGCCACTAGTAGAACCAGTGTTTCTGTGCTCAGGGCCCGAGGAGGGAGGGCATCCAACCAGAAGCTCACTTCTGCACAGAAGTGGGTTGTCCAATCCCCCATTAACTAAGAATGCATGGATAAGCAAGCCTATAGAGATAGATACACGTGACATAGGCTGGGGAAGGGCCATGATCCTAGAAAAAACCTTGGTTGGACAGAGATCAGTGGCCGTTCTGCTCAGGGGCTCCTCCCTATCCTCAATGGAGCATCTGCTTACTTTTGCTTTTGCCTGGATAAAAACTGCTTGCTTTGTCCTCCTACACTGATTCCTTATTGTGACTCTAGCCAAGGCAATATGACAAGCTCTCATCTATACATGAGAGAAAATATGTGATCTGGGGGCTTTCTGAGTTTGGGTCGCCTTACTTGATATAATGGCTTCTTTGCAGATCCACATTGAAGACGTAGATTGGGCAGCAGGCTCAGGGCAAGCAAGGTTCTTTCTGTGATTCAGTGAGAACAAGGCAAATGTTTTGGATCAGCACCAGGATTTTGGGAAAACAGCACGAGCTCTTCTTCAGCAATCCACCTAGGATGACGGTCCCGATGGACCCAGTGAGAGGAATGGGAGCTGTTTATCACATCAGAACAGCCATATGATTCGGCTTTTCCTCTGTGGATATCTTCCAGTGGTGTGAGAGATGCCTGCATAGCCATGGTTACTATAGCGATATCCGTGAAAGCCAAGCAAGGCAATCAGCAGATTGCCTGGTCAATAGGTGAGTGCATCTAGAAGACAGGAGATAATGGAGGATCGCTCGGCACAAAAATAAAATCATGTCATTTGCAGGAAAAGGGAGACTTAAAAATCACCAGCAAAATAAGCCAGATGTGGAAAGGTAATATCTCAGATTCCTCTCCCATGTGGAGAGCAGGTCCCAGGGACACTTGCTTTTGTCTCTCTCCCCAATACTAGGATTGCAAGTCTGTGCCACACCTGGCTTTTTATGTGGGTTTTGGAGACTGGACTTGGGAATTCATGTACTTTACCAACTGAGCTATCTTCCCAGCCTCTGGTTTGATTTATTTTATTTTTTTTTATTTTAGTAAGTGGAGACTTTGTATGTACAGTTCATTTGTAGGTACCACTATTTCCCTCCTCCCAGCCCCCAGGGCCCTCCTCAGTGGGATTGCTGGGATGCTCCATGGGATGGAGGGGTTTGAGTTGTGTGAACAGCAGACAGTTATTCCCCCCACCATGGTTCTTAAAGTCTTTCCACCCCCTCTTCAGCAAAATTCCCTGAGCCATGGTGGATAAGTTTTAAGTCATTGGTTAATTAATGTATCTATTTTTAATGCTTTTTAATTTTTTAAAGTAACAAGTTTCCATGAGGGATTTTCATAAATATTTCATTTTGGTTGATTCTCCCCAGCACCCACCACCCCCTACCCACTCACTTCCCTGTCCCTTTTTTCTGCTGTGCCCTTTTGCTTCCAGGATTCTCCCTGTCACTTTGTCCTATAATCTGATAGCAATGACTTGGAATCACACAGAAGATATTAAACACAGTTGAGTGAAATGGAAAGGAACAATTTATCAGTAGAAGGTACTAAACATTCATATTGAAGAAAACTGAAGAATATGTGTATTTGTGAGGCAAAGTGAAGAGAAGCAACCCATAAAATTTGCATGTTTGAGGAGAAAACAAAAAATGGTTGTGAAGAGGTTACCTTCCATCTTTGCAAAGGCCTGAAAATAAAAGGCTAGAATATATAAATATTAACTGTGAATTAATCTCTTTAGCTAAAGTCATATTGGGAAATTTTTTGTTTCTAAGGATCACATCCATGAGCCACAAGTATTTAAAATCTGCTTTGAAAGCTATGATTTGCCACTATAAGAGAGGCTCAAATTTTAGTTTGATTGTGTTCAAAAGATTGGATTTAATTAAAGTTCATGAGTGAAACATCCCCATCAAAGTGTTTTCTATGTCTTTTGGAGAAGCAAGAATTCTAGAGGTCAATTTGAGACACTAACACATCAAATCTCTGATAAGATTTAGAAAGGGAATTAATGAGCCAATCCCTTATCAGTTGTGTTCTACCTGTGGTTGCCAAGGTAACAAGAAAGTTGGGATTCCCAGCATGTTTTTTTTTCCTTAATTAACATCAGAAATAACACAGACACTAGCAAACAGACTACTTTCCTGTGTGTTCATATATGTATCTAGATGCTGATCTCAGAAAAAGTAAATTCTACCATATTTTCTCCAAACATATACATTTTAAACAAGTCATCTGCTATTTTCCTCTTAATATCTCTATTTGTCTCTAAATTATACCAGCAATTTCACTTATGGTTTACGTAACAATTTGTGACCTGCTTAACACACAAAAAATACTGAAATATACTCTAGTCTCTTCAGAGAAAACAAATATTTACCAAGAATGCTTAAATTGGTCACAGTCGCTCAGAACTGAGGGTAGAAATTCATTTATTCATTTATTCACTCAGCAGTCAATAAAAACAGAACCCCTCTCTAGTGTATTGTGGGACCCTGCTGAGGGGCCTGGAGGATGTAGGGTTCTGCTGAGTCTGGCAGGCTTCTGGGACTGTCTCCTCCTTATAAGGAAGTTGAGGCAAAGTCTGAGGCCCCTATAAATCTCAGCAATCCTGAACACTCCACACCCCAGTCAGGCCACAGCTGTGCCCTGAGATAAGCAGGCAACTCAAGGCCTAAACTTAGTCCAGCTACAATAACATACCTAAGCAATAAGGTTACATTTCCTCTGCTGACATCACCATTCTATACATATCCATGTATAGTCACATAGCCCCTCAATTTATCTATGCAAATTAGGTAGCCAAAGGATACTGGCCCCTACCAATCAAACTCATGAGATGCTCACAGATCTTGCTCCCTATGCTTCTACCTCTGACTTTCCTCTCCATAAGCAATTGCTATCTCTACAATAAAATGAGAACTGCCCTCATCTCTCATTCGGCTCACAGCTATTCCAAGCCTCTGCTCACCCAGCCCCTTAGGCGACCAGGGAGTTGCTGTGAGGCGCTGCAACTCCCTACCTAACCCACGGACCCAGAGTGTATAGTTCAGCCTATAGAAATCAAGACCTAAAAGAAGAAGCAGTGAAAGCAGAGCACATGATATAGGCACACTGAGCTTCAGTCTCCTAAGGAACCCACCAACTCTTGCTCAAGCGCCCTCCTATCTGACTTGTCAGGGTCCTAAGCTAGCTGCCTTTCTTCACTTCTGGACCTTTCTAGTTTATCCTTAGAGGTAATCTCACCAGTAAGATGCTTGTTTCTTTATTCCCATCTTGGAGTCTGCTTCCTGGAGGCACAATTGGACATTTATATTCTGTTACGTTGAACGAAATACTTTTAGTGTTAGACCAGGTTGGTTAGTAATTCAATTCTTCCATACTTCTTATTTTCTCTTGTCTTGTTCTATAAACGGAGATAGGAATCCTAAACTCTCTAACTAAAATTGTGTATTTGCCTGCTCGATCTTTGAGCTCCATCCGTTTTTATTTGTGCATCTTAAGGTCAACCATCACATGCACACAGTTAAGATAAGCTCCATTGGAGTGAAGGGACTCCTTTGACATTGCGCAATATCTCTTGACCCTTGGTATTCTTCCTTGTATTAAAATGTGGTGGTTTTTTTCTTTGTATTAATACAATTACTTCGTGTTTCCTTATTGTTTCCAGTGTTTGCCCATTTCTTTTTCTTTACCATCACTCTTAAATCATCACTGTCTTTGTATTTGCCGTGAATCCCTTTTTGCAGATACTGTCTGGAAACCTCTGTGCATGTATTGTATTTACTTTAGGTGGGCAAAGCTCTAAGTTTCAACCTACCAGCTTAGGTATTATTTTTGCATTGTCCCATTTACCGTTACTCTTTCTTTTCCACTTTTACTGATTGGACTATTTTCTATGATTGTGTTTTATCTTCACGATTAGCTAGTTAGCTAAACTTTGGAGAGATTATCCTGGGGTTACAGTACACTTTAATATACTGGAAACCTACCTCTATAAGAACTCACTGCTATAGCATACTCGCATGCATTTTCCTCCTTCCATGGTTTTCTTCATTGCCGAATAATGCAATAAATTCATATTCAAAATTTTACTTGCTGTGGTCAGTTGTGTTTCACGGTGATTTAAAAAGTGAAAAGGTTATACATGTACACTGACCTTTGGCATTGTAATTGTGGAAGGTCATCTCTTTGGATAAATGTTTCTCCCTGGTATCATATACGTCTGGCCTCAGAAACTTCCTCCTACATTTTGCATCACAACTCATGATGCAAATTCTTTAGGGTTTTTTTGTTTGTTTTTTGGCGAAACACTATTCACTGTTTAGTGGAAAACTATTCATTTTTTGAAAGACATTTTGACTTTGGTAAAAAAATTAAAAAAAGAAAATTCAAAATAGTTTCCAATATTTCAAAGATGTTTATGTTTTTCTTGCTTTTATAGTTTCTGGTGAGAAATCTTCTGTAATATATTTTTCACTGTCTTTTTCTGTTTATTCCTTTACTGTTTCTGCTACATGAATTTTATTTATGTTTTTACTTATGTTTCTTGTGTGTCTCTGAGGATTTTTTTGAATGAACAGTTTTAAATCTTATAATTTAGGGAAACTGATCGTTTATCTTCATATATTCTACTACATTATCTGATTCATGATCTTGGGATTCTAATTACGTATGAATTAAGCTAAGTTTGCTCTACAGCTGTTGAGTGTGTCTGCTACTGTTCCTATCTTCTCTCTTTTGGATTTAGGTCTGGTATTTTCACTTGACCTACACTTGCTCATGACTCATATCTTGTGTGTTTAGTCCGTTGCTGAGCCTGGATGACAACACTTCACTTCTTGCATCCATTTGATTCTCTTAAGGTTTCTGTCACTTTGCTGAGATGCCCCAGCTCTCTTTTTCTTGCTATTGAGGTTTCCCAAAAATTATTTAACTTGTTCTCGTTTTAAAGCCACTGTCTGAATATTTTACCACCTGGGCCATCTCATCATCTCGTTTTATTGATTGCTTTAGCTCCTGAAAACATGGTGTGTGTGTGTGTGTGTGTGTGTGTGTGTGTGTGTGTGTGTGTGTGTGCGCTTGCACTCACATATGATTGCGCACGTAGGCATAACATGCGCACTACCTGCCTGTGTCTCACAATTGTAATGTTGTTGGTGGTGATTTCCACACATTTTGTATAAATGGAAGCAGCTGAGGAAAATGGTATTTATGCTTGAAACTGTGTGTTCTTCAACCAGACCACTATTATTTGGGAAACTGCATTAATCGAGTGAGGAATTTAGTTAAATTTGGTTTTGCGGTCGTCAAGGCTGTCCTCACAGTGCCATGAAATTCAGCTCCTCTGGGATTTGCTCCAGTGTTTGTGCTCCATCCTCAGCTGGTACCATCGTGATGTGTGGTGCCATCCGGGAGCCTTGCTCCTATTTTTGCCCTTCCTGTGCCTCGGTTGCTGTTCTTGGCACCCTGTGCTTCCTGGCCTGCAGATTGGGAAGTCTGCATTATTTGAGCTCAGAAGGGCCTGTGTGCTTGGGCTTCAGGGCGGGATTTCCTCATGATATGGGGTCGAGGGATTCAGGAAAGCATTTTGAACCCTGAACCCTGAGTTTTTGTCCTTTTAATCAACTAAAGAATTGGCAACTCAGATGGAGAATGATCTTTGTAAAACATCACACTTTATTCAAACATTACAGGGACAGGAGGGAAATAAAAGAAGCCAAGGAGGAAAGGGAACATGACCCACCAGGAGACCAGGGACTCTTCACTGCGTGGTCCTAGGGGCCCACGTATCATGACAAGTTTGGGGCATTTTTTAAAGGGGCTTTTAAAGGTGTCCTTTCAATAGGAGATTAAAAAGTGGTCAAATGTCCTTTCCCGCTGCAGCAGCTCCTGGAAGGGAGACTTGCGTGGAGTCCAGCTCAAGAGTTGGAGAGAGCAGACAAGCCAAATCAGAGTGCCTTCTCGCTCTGGAAGCTGGGACTTACCTGAGCCAGGTATCCCAGACAATCGGCCTGGGCTTAGAGGGAGAAGCTGTCCACAATGGGCAGGGTGTTTCCTCAGTCAAGCCTGAGATGATAGGCCTGGCACGGGTGTGACAGAAGGTGGTAAGTGCCATCTCTCTTTGCCTACCAAAGAAGGAATCTTCCAAATGGCAGCCACGCTACCTGTGGTCTAGACAGTTGGTGCCCAGGGAAGCTTTGGCTCCTTGTCTAGCGGTGGAAATCTCCATAGTTTTGTGGGCTCTGGGCTGAGGACTGCTTGGGCCGAGTGGTTAATTCTCCTCTTTCTTTAGTAGCAGGGAGTCTTTCCTCAAGTATTGGTGACAGGGCTGCTGTCCTCTCATATCAGGCTTCACCATGAGGGAGAAGGTAAAGGGGGATGAGATTCCTGTTTCCTTCAGAGACTTTAGGTCCTTCTCTGGGCATTCATACCACTAAAGGAATCTCTGCCTGTAGTTCTGAAACCTCTACTCTCTCTCAAAAAAATGCAAACTCCTTTGTATCTAGGCTTCCCTGTGACCTAAAGGGAATGCTAGCACTACTTAATTTCATCATTACCGATTTCCAGATTTATTCTTGCCAAGGTGTGTGGCTGTCACCTCATTGTTCTGTCAGCTACTGGAGGCCAGGCCCATGTCTCATCATTCCATGGGGAGACCTGCCCATCCTTTCAGGCTCCCTTATTGTTCGACAACCTCACCTCCCTGCTGAGCTCTGGAAGAGTTGTGCTTTTTATTATTTCCTTTTCTTTTTCTTGGTTTCTTGCTAGCTTTGTTCTTTCTCTTTCTCAGTCCTGGGAATTGAACTTAGGGCCTCCCATATGCTAGGCACCACTGTACCATTGAGCTCATCCCCAGCCCTCTTCTTGGGATTAATTTTGACACAGGGTCTCACTTTTGTGCCACAGGCCTTGAGTTTGCCGTCCTTCTGCCTCAGCCTCCCAAGTAGCCTCCCTTCCAGGCCTGCATCACTACGCTATGCTCTTTGTAGCCTTCTATACCAAGCTCCAAGCCTACTTTGTTTTATAAAAGCAATCTCCCCTGGGTTAGAAAGGCTGGCAATGATCCATAATTCTGGTGCTGAATTTTAAATAATTTTGGAGTTCACTAGCAATGAAACTATAACTCGAGCCTTTTTAAGTACAGAAATTCCTTTGGAAACGATTCTTGTTTTAGTTGTTGCAGTGAAGTAATAGGTATGCTTCTGGGAAAGGTGCTCATCGTTTTTGGGGTGGGATCTTGAGAAGAACACGTCACTGATGCATTTTGTAATTTTCATTGTTTACCTAGGAAGAGAAAAAAATAATAATCTGCGTGGTGGTTACCAGAGGCTTTAAAATTGATAGAGAGGAAATTGACTAAGGTCTCACAGAATAATTGCAATTAGTAAGCAAGTAATAAAGCAAGGATTTGAACTCACGTGGGAAAAAAGGCTAGCAGCTAGCCTATGATGCCTACACAATATTATCTTTCCTTTCCAGAGTCACCTGGGAAAGGGCAGATGTTTTGCTCACACAACCTTCTAAATTCACTAGCAAAGAGATAAGGCAGAGCCCTAATGTTACTGGTTTTCAGGGTGAAGTTTTTTTGTCCTCAGGATCAGGATGGTGATAGAGAATAGTTGAAGGGAAATCAGCAAAGCTTCATTGAAAGTGAAAGGAAAGGAAAGCGTTTCAAACCCAGAGAGCTCCCAGAAAAATGAATTGGCCAATGTCGGACTCTGGGCCGGAGCTTTTATGCACTGAGGATGAGTCTGTCCTCAGCCCATATGGAGAAGATACAGCAGGTCGAGGACCTGACTGGTTAGTAGATCAGGGAGAAGAGTGCTGTTGACTGGAATGGAAAATGTCCCCAGTCTGTGGAGCCTAAGGGAAATGGATCCATGCTGAAGGCAGTGCTACTAAGCCTGGTGCCCTAAGGTTGGTGAGTCAACCCACTGGGTGTTCAGAGTAACTAGATCTTTTTGCTGATGTGATGTGATGTGAGCTGGTTATGCGAACTCTGCCAGGCTTTCTCCACCATAATGAGACATTCCCTTCTCCATGGGCTGCTTCTCACTGGTTGTTCATTTCCGACAATAACAAGAAAACTGTTACAAGTTATAATACAGAAATAGCCTACCAGTGGTGGGGGAAAGCTACCCAAGAACTCCTAGGAGGAACAGCCAGGAAGTACCAAGAACAGAGGGCTGCCCCTGAGGTTTCCTTTCGGACCTGTAACCCTAGCTGGCCACCTGCAAAAGAAGGCTGTCTTACTCCTAAGGCTCAATACTTAACGTGAATTATGTTTAGATAAAGATATTTGGTATGTCTACCTTACTTAGTATTTATAGCCCCAGAATTGGTTCAAATAATGGATCCTATAGCCCACTGCAGAATATCACAGAAGCTGTATCTTCCATGAAGTATAACTAGTAGATTCCAGTAACAAAGAGTGACTCTCTGTAACAAGCAGTGCCTTTCATATATTTGTTAGAACAGCATATCTTTAATCAAAGCCAGAGCAGATCCCAATCACCTAAGAAGCCATACAATTGCCTTGAATGGGCATCCCTCACATTCTTTTTAATTTCTAGAAAAATAAGCATTAAAATATCTGATTCTTGAGGTAGATTTGACCATCTAAATCATTTATTTTAATCTCTACAGGTATTTCTGATTTCAAAGTATATACGTGTGTGTTCATATGGCTATGTATACATGTGTGTTTGTGTGCATACATGACTGTGTGTTCCATTCTGTGGTTATCCTTGGTTCTGCCTGGTACATGATCAGAATCTGAACAAAGAACTCTTGAGCCAAACTTCAAGACTCATATTATTTCACAACAAATTCTCTGACCACATTTCCTTTTGCTCTGTATTTGAAATACTGTCATGTAGAAATGACACCATGCTATATGGTAGAAATCCTAGGAAAATAAACACATCTTTGTAACTGCAAATATAGCAGGAAAGAAGTCTCCCATATTATTGCAAAGTACAGAAGGCAAATAATATCAAGTAAACAACAGTTACTTGAGTGTATACAAGGTATTTGAGAATGGATCATTATTCTGCTCTTACATTTTCTAGGTTCTTATTTCTTTTACATCAATGATTATAGGCATAAGGAACAATAATTTTTTTGAATATTAATCAGTGCTCAACTAAGTACAGTCAACAGGCTTTGACCAGTGAAATCCTTTCATCTGGGTGACCAGAATTCAGTTTTATGAAAGTGCACACCAGGACGGGCTCAGCCTAAGTAGGAGCCTGCCGATTAAAGTTACCGATTTTATGAAGCAGAAGGACTGTTTACGAGACATTCTGATCACAAAGCCTAAGCTAATGACCTGACTGAGTAAGCTACAACTCTCATTCATAAGTTGTTCTTTTCTTTCTTACTTTCAGCTGGCTTTGAACTTACCATGAAGCCCAGAGGAATGACCTTGAACTTCTTATTCTCCTGCCTCCACCTATGGAGTGCGAAAAGCCCTCCTCAGAACCCTGTCCCGTTAGATCTGTGATCTCAGACTTTAGGGTCCAGAACTATGAGTAGAAACGTTTCTGCTGTTTGAGCCACACGGTCTATGACTCTTCTTGTGGAAGTTCACCACCACCCCTGGCTTATCGATGCTTTTATATAGGACCATTGCTTTGCACATTCATGGTCTGAATTTGTTCACATGTTCAATTTATTTAAAATAAAGCATGTTTATTTGATTAGCTTGGACAGATGGTTTCAATATAGCCATATATTGTTAAAGGAATTTTATTATATTTTTGAGTCAGGGTCTCATTCTATAGCCCAGATTGGCCTAGAACTCAAATTCTTCTGCATCAGCTTCCCTAGTATTGACACTCTAGCCATATGCTACTTCACCTTCCTCTATTTTTGTTGATCTTTGTTTTGTCTGAACCAATTACTTGATTCTACCACATCTGAATCTGGAAAATTGGGCTAAGGTTACAGCTCAGTGATACAACCCTTATCTAACATACATAAGGGCCTGGGTTTAATCTCTGGCAGCACACACACACACACACACACACACACACACACACACAAAGAGAGAGAGAGTGAGTGAGAGAGAGAGAACAAGAGAGAGAAACAATAGAAACGTTTCTAAATTTAGTAAACATAAAGCCTTGTTTTGAGCTCACTGCCTCCATTTATACACAACGATATATAGATAGATATGAGTTTATTTTAGAAAACATCCTAGCTTGGCCCACACTTCTCAGCCCCAGCCTCACTTACAATAATTTTTTATACTGATTATATAATTCAAGTGATCAAAATATCCTCAAGTCAAATGGAGAAGTCCATTTTGAGCCCATCCCAGAACAGCACGAGAAGGGGGTGATCATCTGTAGGAACCATAGCAGTGAAACAGAATTGGCTGCAATGATTGCTTTTTTCTCCCAAGGACCATAGATGCTTTGTGAACAGAGCAATGTTTTCTGCTTTCTTACTTTGAAGGGGCTTCAGAGAAGTTTTATTTGCCAGAAAGATAATAATCAGCCAATATTTTGACAATAGCTCTGGAAAACAACCAGTTTTCCTGAGTCAGAGACCTTTTCAGTTGTCTTGGATAAAGTTCACAGGAGAATCGCGTTTTCTACCAGATGTCTTGAATTGGGAAACTTGCCGCCTTCTGTTTTATAACCTGATGACTTTTGCTCATTCTCTTTATAGAGCAACCAGTTGGTTGAACAGAAAAAAATACTAAAAGACTAAATCTATAAAAATTAAATTTGTCACTAGATCAGTCAATTTGTATTTATTAGCTTCTTGATCCCAAATAAGTCCCTTACCTCCTTTCAGTTTTGCTTTTGAATGTGCAAAATTGGATGAAAATGTCTGATTTTCTGTAAGGATGTTGTATCAAAGGAAAAGATGTACGTGACAGTCATAGTACCTGTGTTGTGAGCACACGTTTGATCCATCCGCTGAGTATTATACTAGCCCCTCACCATTCGTTGCTGATATGTTCCTCATTCAGCCAATTTAGTCAGGCTTTCTCTGAGAATACACACGGAACAGGAGTTTCTTGCCACCTAATGGCTGCCTAAAGTTCTATGCTGAAAAAGATTGCCACAAATGTCGTTAACAGCTCGTGCTACAGCCCACAGGGAATGCTGTAGGAAAGCAAGCAGCCATGGTGCCCCTTAGCACTTCCTTAGAACTCAGCGTCCATCTTTAGGGGCTGGGAAGCGGCTCTGAGGGTAAAAGCCCTTGTGCATAAGCACGAGGGCCTGAATTCGATTCACAGCACCCACATAATCTGCTGGGCTTCGCTATTGTGTCTGTCACCCAAGTCCTGTCAGAGGCAGAGAAGTGAGAATCCCTGGGCTCACCAGTCAGTTTCACCAAAAACAGTAGCTCTAGGATCAATGAGAGAGTCCATTTCAAGGAAATAATGTGGAGGAATGATACAGGAGGTCTCCTGTCACTTTCCTCTGGCCTCCGTAGGCCAGCACATGGGGCACAGACATCTGCACATACATGTGCATACACTGTATGTACACACATCACACATACTACATACACACAACTCAAAAATCTACCAGACAGTGCTTTTTCTATGGTACTGAAAAATGTAACCTCTGCGTCATCTTAATAAGTTATAAAAGCTGTTTTCATTTAATTTTGAACTAGAACAGAATGTTGTACGTCAGGGTGATCGAGCTGCGGATTGGATGCATGTGAGATTAAACTTGGGTCCCCTGCTCAGCAAGGGCCACCGAGGGAAAGCTCCCACCATAAAGTTTTTCTTTAGAAAAGGTACACACATGGATGCCCCGTGAGAAACTCCTCGCATTTTGTAAAGGACTGTGAACAACCAGTTTCAATCACTGCTGCTTTCATGATTACAAATTACTGTTAATGCATGCTAGGAAAAAGTGATTCTAAAATGTTTTTACCCAAAGTGAAGGTCTAAGATAAAAATGTGATAATGTAAAAGTAATTAGTTTTTGAAATTAACTAATAAAGATTAGTCCATGCAAGCATATAGACGAAGTCACTCTAGACTTCTGACTACAGACACTAAATGACCCCAAATGTCTGGCTAATACATTCACTTTATTAACATTCATTCATTCATCTATCAACGAATAACATTTGAACACCGTGCAGAATAATGTGGTACATGGCAGTAATGCAATGGTGAATTAAGCAAGACTGCTCACCTAGATTCATGGGATTTACAGTCTCTCAAAGAAACTGTTATCCACCAGATAAATACATTTTGGGGATGCTTCAAAGGACATAGAGCTTTGCTGTGGAAAGTTCATAATTAGAAGCTGGAATTTCATGGGTTAATGGGAGTTAAAGACATTCTATCGGCTAAATGTGTAAAGGTGAAGACACAGGAGGTATTTTGAAGACAAAAAGCTTCCAGATGGGAAGCAAACAACTGAACAACACATCCAACAGACAAAGCCAGACAAGATTCTAAGAAAACAAGATGGGTGAGGACATACCTTCAAGTGTGCACCGTGTAATTCCAGCACTTGGGAGGGTGGGACAGAAGAGTCCTTAGTTAGAGGCCGGACTGGGTTAGATAGGGAGTCCTTATCACTAGATAGATAGTACGTAGGCAAGTAGGGTAGATAGATCCATTAGATAGATACATGACAGATGATAGATGATAGATGATAGATGATAGATAGATAGATAGATAGATAGATAGATAGGTAGATAGATAGATAGATAGATGATAGATAGATAGATAGATAGATAGAAAGATAGATAGATAGATAGATAGATAGATAGATAGAAAGATAGAAAGATAGATAGATAGATGACATAGATAGATGATAGATAGATAGATAGATAGATAGATAGATAGATAGATAGATAGATAGATAGAAAGAAAGATAGAAAGATAGATAGATAGATGACATAGATAGATGATAGATAGATAGATAGATAGATGATAGATAGACAGATAGATGATAGACAGATACATAGATAGATAGATGATAGCTAGACGAATGATAAGTTAAATGGTTAGAAAATGAACTACCCAAAGTGATGTATGTTTTTGATTCTGGCTGTTGTTTCCACCAGCAACTAAGAGATTTCAGGTGTCTTTTCCCCAGATCCACTTCAGTTTGTAACCCTTTTGGTGGGGATTCTTCCTGTTCCTTCAGTTCAGGAATGAACCACACACCATCTTCTACAGCCTGGTTGACATGGTAATAAAAAGACCTCAGGTTGGGACCAGTCTAAACGCCTTTCCTCAACCTCAAGATTCTGTTGGGTCAACAGGCCATCCACAAAATATTTCTCAGTGACCATTCCCTGTGTTCAATCCCCCGATCCCACCTCTTTCCTTTTGGAAGTGGAAAACCTAATAAATCTTCATAAATCTCCAGCTAAAGCCCGCCATGTCAGACCTGGAATTTCACAATTCAGGCTCCAGAGCTCTGAGGAGATGCACTTTTGTTGTTAAAGCCATGCAGTCTGTGGCTCCTGTTATGAGACTCTGCAGTAACGTGGGCTACGGTTGCTGTTATGACACTCTGCTGCGAGGAGGCCTATGGCTCCAGATAGGACCCTCTGCTGTCATGTGGTCCATGGTTCCTGTCACGACACTCGGCTGTTATGGGGTCTGTGGTTCTTGCTACGAAACCCTGCTGAAATGCGGTCTACGGTTCATGGCACTCTTTCTCCATTCCTGCTTCCTGGGAATCTAGCAAGCAACAGGGATCCATCACAGTACCCTTGACTTTGATTCAGGATGAGAACTGGAGCTCAAATAAAAAGGCAAGGACCTGCTAAAATAAATCAACTCCACGTACAGAGATTCCAACCCAGAGCGTTCCATTTAAAAAGCATCTTTGCAGCCCAAATTACTCTGAAGAGTGACTGCGGAGGGGTCTGCTGGCCCCCATGTTCCTGGCAGGTGGAAATGGAAGGATTGTCCTTTCAGTGCATCTGTCCTCTGGCACAGAATCATTGGAAATTCCCAACACGTGTGTTGTCTCCGCTAAGGCCTCTTACCATCCTAAGGCAAGACTGCGCTGCTGAGTCAGGAGAGATGGAAAATAGCAAATAACTTTGGGGAAGCCCTGGAAGTTTAACACTTCCCATCACAACCTTGTCTTCTCTGTGCAGAACTAAGTCCTTCATTCTGACTTCGTTGGGGAGAGTAAGACTTACATAGACATTCTGGAAAATCGGAATGTCACTTCCTAATACCCCCTCCCATGAGATCCCTGAGGCAGGTTTAGACAAGGACCACCACCACAAAGAGAAGTGTTAAACTCAACACCAATACAGAGGCCTGGCAACAAGGAGCACAGCTTCGTTTCCATGTTGGCCCATGTGAGGCTGGAAACCGGACCACAGTCTCTGTCTTCACCTTAAGGCCAACTGAGATCCCAGGATTGCATTTCCTCCGCTAGAAGCACAGGAGAGAGAAAAGCATACGCGTGGAATCTCACTCTGCTGCCTCTGTTTGGAAAGATTTCTTCAGTGCAAATCCGTTCCCCACCCTGCAGAAGTCTTCAGGTGCCCTTCAGGGCTTTCATGAGTGGAAATTTCATGAGTGTGTTCCTCTTTACACTGTGCTTCAGCCTTCAGGCTGTTCTCCCTCCTCTGCTCCACCAGCACTTGGTGGCTCCCTGCGCCTGTCCCCACCCACTCAAGTCGGCCTCCTTGGATGTAGGCCTCTCAAGAGTCTGAGTTCAGTCTCTGCCCACTGCTGCTCCTAGTTCAGTGCTCCCTGTATTTTCTCATTCGAGGGCTATGTCTTCTCTCAATTATCTCTGTAGCTTCTTCCAGTCTCACCAAAGATCTTTCTTTAAATCTGGACTCTAAGAACCCTGAAGTCAGAGGCCTGATCTATTTGCCTTCCTCTTCCATGGGCCTATTTTATGCTAGACACTGCATGACGTCAAGGACAAAAATACAAGTAATATTCAGTCCTGGGAATCATGTTTGGTGTTTCATGTGATTTTCAGAACTATTGATGGAAAGGATTAATGGGAGGAGTTGATGGTTTCTATCAGACTGTTTTATCATCTCCTGCTTAACAATTCCTCAGGCCACATTTGTATGGCTGATTTTCAGCAGTGACTACAATAGTTCAGTAAGGAATGATGGTCTTTACAAAAAATTATCCTGGACCAACTGTACATCCATTCTATAAAAATTAACATCAATTCTATATGATACAGACAAAAAGTCAAAACAAAATCCTCAATGTGGGCCATTGGCCTGAATGTGGAACATAAAACAATAAAATGCCTGAAGAACACAGAAGAAAGTCATTGTGATTTTGGAATAACCAGGGGCTTCTTAGATATATGATTCTTATATAAAAGTTATAAAATGAAAAAAGTTAGACTGTATGTTTGCAATTTGAAAAAAATACCATAAATAAGATGAAAGTAAGGGTCACAGAATAATGAAATATTAGAAACAGATATCTGACAAGGGACTTGTGTTCAGGTTGTACCAGAAAAAAAACAAAAACCTTTACAACTCAATAGTAAGATAAACAAGTTCTCAAAAAAACAGGAACAATATTTGAACAGTGACTTTGAACATTATAAAACCAACCAATATCAAATAATAGAATTGGCATTCCTGCTTCCTAGGAAAAGGCATATTCACATAAGGCCCATCAGATTTGAGGAGGTTAGAAAGATTCGGCAGATCAGGAGTTGAAAGGCAGGCTCTTGCATAGATTGTTAAGAAGGATATAGCATTCTGGAAAGTGTTTCGAAAAATTAAAAAAGTTTAAAGTAAAACAAAGACCATAAAGTTAAGACACAGACCTTATGTTCCTGGTATCTATTCAAGGAATGAAAACATGTGACACAGATTGACACAATTGCACGTAGCAACTTTGCTAAATAATTCACTTATTAAAAACCCCAAATTACAAACAACACAAATGTCTACAATGGGAGATTCAAGAATAACCATGGTGGACTGGAGAGATGGCTCAGCAGTTAAGGCACTTGCCTCGAGCGCCTAAGGCCCCCGGTTCAATTCCTCAGGACCCACATACGCCAGATGGTGGCCCTGGTGTGCTCTATCTATCTATCTATCTATCTATCTATCTATCTATCTATCTCTCTATCTCTCTATCTCTCTATCTCTCTATATCGCTCTGCTTGAAAAATGAATAAATAAAATATTTTCAAAAGGAGTAACCATGGTGCATTCCTCCAGCACAAAGGACTAGTACTCTATGACAACGGAACAAGGTCTGGGCACTGATGTTCAATGGCCAAACCCCAAAGTCGGCCTGCAAGTGGCAGGCCAAGCGGAGACACGCATGCGCCTTGTGCATCCACGAAGGAAATCCTAAAATCTGGAAACTAACTTACTGTGTCAGAAAGCAGACTGTGTGTAGCTGGAGCAGAGTAAAGGGAGGGAAGGATCATGGGAGAGAATGGAAGACTCTTGAGACGGCAGACAGTCAGGGCAGTGCCTTGTATTCAGTAATTGCCTAATAAGTTGATAAATTGTCTAATTCATGGATGGACTCCGATACCGCCTCCTCCACTCTGCCTCTGCATTCACCCCTGGAATTAACCACTCAACGATTCACTCCTACCGGCTCTGTTACCTTCTACAGTTGCTGTTCCCTACTTTTTGGAGACCACAGTAGGTAGAACTATGGGATGCCTCCAAGATCCCTTGTCCTGTGTGCATACCAACTCTCTCCTCGTTACTCAAATGCTTCTAAGAAGGGAATCTCAGATGCAATTGGGCAGTTCAATTAGTCTTAATGAAGGGCAGACAAATGGTCCTGAAAGTCTTTCAAAATCTTTAATACGAATTCTTCTCCAGCAGGCCTCAGAGACGGATATCCTAGATTCAGTCATGGGAATTACTCCGTGTTCTGTGGCTGGCTTGAAGGCAAGAAACTCCAAAGGCAAAGGGTGGGGGAGACCCCCTGGAGCTGCTGCCGCTCCTGGGAAGAGCCTGAGTCCCCAGAACTGAGTGCAGCAGCCACCTGATGAGCTGGGAATGTCTCCTCCCCAGAGCATTCAGATAGGAGCTCAGCTGGGCTGCCACTGAGTTCAGCCTGTGACACTGAGCACGGAGCTGCTTGCAGACTTCTCAATACAGAAATCTCGGCTCCACAAAGACAGGGATAGAAACCACATCTTTTTCATCTCTATTTTTCAGTTTCTTACACGCTAAATCCTCAAGATAAGTTTTAAGCAAAGAAGGATGAGGAGGAAGGCAAAGGAGAAACGAAAGCAACAAATACCAACAAAAGAGAGAGGGATACATTTGTCTTCAGAACAGTGTGATCTCAGCTGTGCTTGTCATAAGCCCATCTTAAAACCATCTTTAAAAACCTCAAGTGCCGCCAGGCATGGTGGCGCACGCCTTTAACCCCAGCACTTGGGAGGCAGAGGTTGGAGGATTGCCATGAGTTCAAGGCCACCCTGAGACTACAGAGTGAATTCCAGGTCAGCCTGGGCTAGAGGGAGACCCTACCTCAAAAAAAAAAAAAAAACCAAAAAACCTCAAGTGCCTGGATATCACGCCTAATGAGTCTTATTGCATTATTCTAGGTGTGGCCTAGGCAGCAGAGTATTAAATATCTTCCCAGAGAGTCTTCACATGTATCCAAGTCTGAGAAATCCTCCTTTGGTGTCTCTCATATGACTCTGTCTCCACCAGGGATCCTATGGATTAAGCACCAAAGAGACTGTTTAGTCCTCACGATAACCTCTAGAAGGCTTTTAGCTCCTTTCTCTTCCGTTCTAATATGAGCTTTGCCCTGGATGGCAATGCCCCTTACTCTAAAAACACTCATTCTCTCCACTCACAGTGTTTTAGCTTAAATAAGCCCTACTTAAGTTCCTAACCTCTCATCTTCTTACACATCATAGACTGCTGATTGCTGGATTCTCCTCCGTAGGGTTCCCAGGTTGAATCCAAGGTGAGAGCTTCCATAATTCTCAGGTTATAAAGCACATTATTACTTAGGAATAACAATGCCTAAAAATTACACTCACTTTTTTTTCTATTTTTATTTATTTATTTATTTATTTACTTGAGCGAGAGAAAAAGAGAAAGACAGAAAGAGGAGAGAGGATGAATGAATGGGTACATACCAGGACCCCAGGCGCTGCAAAGTAACTCCGGATGCATGCGCCACCTTGTGCATCTGGCTTTATGTGGGTACTGGGGAATCAAACTTGGATCCTTAGGCTTTGCAGGCAAGTGCCCTAACCACTGAGTCATCTCTCCAGCCCCACACTAACATTTTTAAATAAATGATTTTTTTTGCCATTCAGATTTCTTTGACAAAAGAGTGTATATGAAACAAAGATGATACTAAATTGAGTTCTGGTTCTGCCCCTTAGTTTCTGTGGGATATTAGTGAAATACTTAAGCACTGCCAATGATGTTTGTTATCATTATAATGAAGGGATCTGTACTCACAGATGTTATTGATACTTGATTCGTGGCATGCTATTGGAGGATTGTGACAATAGCCAAGGTGTGGTTTTCCCTGAGCATCTGAAAGCAGCACCCCTCACTTCTCTGTGGCTTTCAAGATCCAGAGACGCTGTGTTCGACTCTTTAGCAAATAACATAACATCTGCATGTTGCCTATGCATTCTCACCAAGTGCTTTAATCTCTAGACTACTTACAATGCTTGATATAGTAAATGTTATGTGAATAAATGCCATGTGGTATTTTTTAAGAAATAAAGAGGGAAACAGCCTGTTTATGTTAAGTGCAGGTTAAGGTTTTTTTTTCCCGAGTTTTTGATTTATGGTTAGTTGGCCATTTAGGTGAAAAACCTGCAGATATGACACACCAGTAGTATACATGTGTGTGGATTTGTATACAGACATACATAGTTTTAGTTTCAACAAATCTCAAGTACTTGATATGTTTCTAAAACTCCAATGGAACATTTTTCCTTTAAAAAGAGTGAGATATTTTGGAAACACTATTCCTGGTTAGATCAAGAATGTTCAATAAGCAAGATGCTCAACCAGCATGAATATACACTCTACCTACGTGCTATTGATTCTTAAGTCCATCTGGTCTTTCAAGGTTAGATAACTTCAAACGGAAGAAAAGGGCAAAAAGACAGCCCCTCGAGTTTTAAATAAGTCTTCTATGTGTGTCAGAAGCTTCACACTTATCTCAATTAATGATCTAATTAAACATGCAGAGCATCCCTTGCAGGTGGTTACTATGCTCTCGTTTCTACAGATGAAAATGCTTAAACAAAGATGATTCTGAATTTGGCATGTTACTAGTAGGGGTTCTGACATTTCAATTCAAGGTTTTTTATCAGGCAGATAAGACCAGAATACTTAGTTTGGGATGCCAAACAATGCCTTGGGATGGCATCAAATTGTGAATAATGAAACCACTTAAGCACTGCCTTTCTACTGAGAGGAGATAATTCTCTAATTGTCAGAAAATACCTACAATGTTATCATTACTATTTGTGATATCGAGATTAACAAAAACAAGTTCTAGAAGCAAATTTTACTCACATTCCCATTAAGTAACAAATAAATCTTGGGCATGTCTGACTCTGAAGATTGAGCTCCGATTCAACAAATCTGTCCTGATTTTTCATTAGAGAGAAATGGAATAGTGTTTTTCACAAGGTAAGAGCTTTTGGGGGCCTTTGGAGGCACCCCCTGGCTTGGTCTTGGACGGCACCTGACAGCTTGCCACGAGGGGCTTAGCTTCATGAGTTTCAGGTGGTGATCTCAGTTGGCCCTTATGCACAGGTTCTTCCCATTAGTCCTCTGATTGGCCAGGAAGCTCTATATATACTGCCTCGTTCCCCGCAATAAAAAGGACACCTTCTTCAACCCACAAGCAGTGTGTGTGGGTATTTATATGATCACTGCCCTCCGCGGGCGGCTGGGCAGTGATAGCCTCCCTTGTTGAAGAAATTGTTGTTTAGCCACAGCGGACTTGGGAATCACTGTGCCAGGACCTTCAGAGATTAGGAAGACTTTTAGCTTTTTCTCACAGCAGGCAATGGGAGGGGTCTGTGAGTCATGGAGAGCAATATTTGATGAGGACTTACGATGTGTGAATTTTTGGACTGGGGAGCGCCATGGGAGCTGCCAGGAGACGATGGTTACCAACAGCATAAATAAGCAGAAGACTCAGCAAGCGACAGACCAGACAAGCCAGGAATACACACCTGTGCAATAGTGGCACACACTCTGGATAATCCACCGCTCTATGATTGGGTATGAAACCCACTCGGGGAGAGAACTCATACCACCTGGTGCTAGGAACCAAATCAGCATTCCATGGCCAGGAAACTTAGAGACCCAGAGAAAAGACCTCACTGCTCTCTGGATGGTAAGAATGAGCAAACACACCAAAATGTCTCTAAAATAACTCTGCATAGCTCCTCTAACACAAGCTGCTCTCATTCATGGTTACAGAAGCAGTTCGATTTTACAGATGGCAGAGAGTGCCAAGGAGGTCCAAGGTTGGCCAACACAATAGGAAAAGATGGCCAACTGCCCATCACAAGATGCCCCATGTCTGATACATCCCCCAGGGCCCAGAACATTTCAGAGGAAGTGACAGACTGATTGTAGGAGCCACAGGGTGGGTAGGACTATCCTGAGGCACAGCGACCCCGCTTATCTACAGAGACTTACTGAAGTTTTCAGGACCCGAGTGAATACCAATAACTCCACTAAGGAGGACCCTCAGCGGCATGGGGGTAAGGAGAGGAGATATAAGAGTATATTTAAAAATAAAATTAAAAAATTTTAAAATTATTTTACATATATTTATGTGTATTTACAATATCAATAAACATTTACTAGAGTGTGCTTAAAAATCAAAGCAATGCAGAAGAGCCCCAGAAGCTGGCCACACTTGTGGGTAATAAATCTGAATTGCCTTGGCAAACCTTCATCGAAAACTTTAGGTCCCTTTGTGCGGCTTCAGTCTGTCACCTGTAAGCTCTTTGGCATGTTATGGGCACTGGTGACCAAACGAGAGTTCTTTCCCAGTTCTTAAAATTACTATTTCCTACTTAACTGTGAGATGTAATAAGAATGGAATGCATGTCATAAGTTGTCATAAAAATCATAATAGCAACCATACAAGGTGACCTTCAGGAAATAAGAGGCATCTATTTGTCCAAGGCCCTGCAGGATATGGTATTCCTTTGAATGATAGATTTTGGCCATTTTATTATTGTCATATCCAGAAGACTGAATCTGCAAAACGGATTTTAGCTGAGAGAATAAATAGCCATGTTTCCACCAAAAGGCTAAGATGGCCAAACAGTTCCCTTTGACTGCTTGGCCAAGTATAGGAATGGAATCTGGGGATCCACAAAGCCCAACTAAATCTCTTGAGAATCTGCTCAGGTGTAAGTTAAGCACGAGAACGGGGCATAGCTTCCCTTAGCTAACCAATATATCATCCTAATAACCTGACACATGCCGACCACCCACCTTGTTTGACTCACTCCTGTGGCAACTTCCCTGCTGTTTGGCTACCGGGCCAAATTGTTAACATGCGGATCTAACATTTTTCTTTCAGATTAAACTGGACACAACAGCTAGGTCATTTAGGATAAATTTTATGGAATTTTCAAGTTTTACCATAGTATGATTCTTCGTAACTTTTCAACAGACTGATTGGTGAAATTAAGTTTAGTTTAGAATAGCACAGAAAATATTCTTGTCTTCTGGGGAAATTTTTCCTTTTCTTCCAAAATGACAATCTGGCTTCTGGCATGTTCTTACTGCTCAGATAGGAGTGACAGGATGCAGCCAGACACCTTGCAGAATGTCAAGAATACAGAATGCGGCCAGGCGTGGTGGCACACGCCTTTAATCCCAGCACTCGGGAGGCAGAGGTAGGAAGATTACCATGAGTTCGTTCGAAACCAACCTGAGACCACAATTCCAGGTCAGCCTGGGCTAGAGTGAGACCCGACCTCAAAAAATAAAATAAAACAAACAAAACAATACAGATGTAGAACGGAGTCTGATGTCAATGAAATGTGAGTGGAAAGTAGTTGAAAGCATTTACCAAACAATGCCAATGAGGCTGGTTATTATAAAATTACCCTGGCAATTTTGAAAATGCATAGATTTAAGAACTCATCTGGCTCCTTTCCTCAGTGAGCTGTTGACCAAAGTGACCCATGAGGTCCCCAAAATAAGACAGGATTCTGTCAAAGCTCTTGAATACCCACCCCAGGCCTAAAGCAAGATCCTGTTGCTGAAGAAACCACAGAAAGCCATCAGCACTGAGAAACCCGACCCTGTAAGGTCCAGAATGGTAACCAGCCCCAGATGGTAGTTAGTGCAGTGCTGGAAGGCACTGCATAAGCTGCCAGGGGAAGCTGGTCAACGACGGTTGGAGGAAACAGAGACCACTGACATGGAACGCAGTCTGCGCCATGAGTAGGCTGAACACACTTCCTTCTGGGAAAGAACAGTAAACCAAGACACGAACACTTGTGCAATGGAGGCGGCTAAGCCCAGGGGAGGTAATCAACAGCTTTTAATTTGGCCAAGCAATCCACTCAGTGACAAGGAACCCTTAACTGGAATTGGGTCTCATGGCGAAATACATTGGGAACCAAAATCTTGGGCCCCAAAGAGAAATTCACTTTACAAGTGATTTACAAAGAGGCTATTCACAATAGAATCTAGCCAATTCAGAAATGTGTATCTCAGTTAACTTATACTGGTCTCACTGGCTGATGGAGATTCTGTTTGTATTTTTCAGAAGGCAGCGGGAGAGCTGTGGATTTTCCAACCTTAACAATGAGCCACAGGCTGACAGCTGACACCCTGGCAAGAGATGAACCACCCCAGACCTAATGTGGAGGCTCCACATGAAACCCCGCAGAGAGTGATGGGATAAGCAAGAGACCTATAATCACAGTCAATCAGTCAACTCGGGATAAGCCAGCGAGACAGACACCAATGATTTTCAACACAACCTAAAGCAGAAGTACAGAGGCCCCTAAGACCTCAACAATAAAGCAGCCTTAATACTCACCCACCATGACTCAGGCAACTGAGTGGAAGAGGGGGCAGAAAGATTGTAAGAGCCAAGGTGGAGGGCAATTTCCAGAGACATTGTCCCCCTCAGTAACAACATACAAAGGGCGGAGGGGGAACTGGGTTGACTCCTAGGCTACCCATAACCCTCTGCCCCATGGACTGAGCCAGTTTGCCTACAGAGGAGGATATCCAGCTATTGGGGACAGGGAGGAGGGAAATCGGGGAATTGGGGATAGCAACATACTATTTGCTCATTCAGTATATCCAATAATGTATAATAAAGATATATATATATATATATATGAACTCATCTTCTCCCTTGAAAAAGATTCTGATTCCACTGGCCTGAGGGGAGGCTGGGAAATCTGCATTATAGTCAAGCTTCCTTGGTTATTCTAATCTCCTGTGCTTGGAAACCACTGTGTCCCACTGTGTATAGTGAAATATGGCCCCCAAATGATTTGATAATATCAACCAGGGAAACTGCTAAAAATTTGTTTCTGTCCCAGTAAGTCATTAAGAATGTCTATGTAACCTGAAAGATGAGTTTTTAAGGAAGGATTTATTTTGGTTCATAGTTTCAAGGGAAAGTTTCATGGTAGAGATGGCAAAGAGGCAGGAGATGGGAGCTGGCTCCTCCCACTGGCCGACAGGAAGCAAAAAATGAATGGGAAATTGGCTGGGCCGTAAAACCTCAAGGCCTGCCCCAGTGACCCACTTCCTTCAGTAAACTCCATTTTCTAATGGTTCTACAACCTTCTCAAACAGCACCACCATTTGGGCAGCAAGTATTCAAACACACGAGTCTCCTGGGGTTATTTTACATTCAAATCACAGCCCCTTCTTTACCTCCACTACATATGACAACAGAGCACGTGCAAGAAAAATTCACGATATACAAATGTAAGAAAGGCAGATGTGGAAGCTGCTTTTGCTAGGCAATTATTTCCTGAGCTAGTTGTATAAAAATGAAAAAAAAATTGATGTGGAGTTGGATTAATTCAATATTGTTTTGAGAAACAAAAAGTGAAACTACAGAAAAATTAGATAATGTGCCCAAAGACACATGTCTGACAAATACAGCTCTTCTTGGATATTCTGGGACAGTGAGTCACCTGCTTTCAGATACATTTGAGGGGTGCATATTGGACTAGCTGCCTTCAGCTCTCCCGAGCAGTGAAGAAAAGAGGAGCTGTGGGTATGTCTGTTTGACAAGGAGTTCCGACAGGAAAAGCCAGCAGACCCAACATAGGAACCTACGTAGTGTTTAAAAAGATAGTGTGAGATTAATTATGTTTGTAGTTCTGAAAAGCACTTGTTATAATCTGAATGTCCATGTCTCCCCAAAAGTTGTATATTGAAGTCCTAATCACCACAGTGATAGAATGAGGAGGCAGATCCTTTGTGGAGACAAAAGTTTGAAGGCCGACTGTTGTGACTGGAACCGGTGTCTTCATGAAAGAGGGGCTAGAGATACCACCGGCCCGTGCACCAAGTGAGAGCACAGCACATGTCCTTCTGTGCACCACGAAGAGCACCCTTTCCAAAAAGCAGATCCACTGAACCCTGATCTTGGACTTTACAGCTTCCAGAACTGTCACCCACAAGTGTTTGCTGTTATAAGAGCAGAAGTGGACCAAGACAGAGAAAGACCAGGGGCAGCTGGCTAGTCTTAGAAAACCTCCTTGAAGAAGTGAAATGAGTCCACTGAAGTTATAAACAGACACGTGAGAATAGTCGTATCTTCAACACTGGGGAATGCAGGAGCAAAGTGATGTAGACTCAATGGGAACAGAATGAAAACTCCAGGCTCTTTCAAACATTTATCAATATCTACCCATCCATCTTCTGTGCTTCCTCTCCTGTACAATGTGCATGTGCACAGAGAGAGAGAGAGACAGAGAGAGAGACAGAGAGAGCGAAAGAGAGAGAGAATCTTCCCTTAGTTTTGTTGTGTTCCTAAGATTACAACTGTACACACACTAGCTCAATGCCTCAAGAATGTCTACAAGTAATCAAGAAACATGAGATGGATGAAGCTGTTGCTGGTGTTATATGGCAGGCTATTTTATACTTTTTTATATTAGTTGAAGGAGTACAAGCTAAAAAACATTAAAAGTATAATATAGTAAATACAGACTTGGTTATAACCCTATACCTGACAGTAGGTGTGTTTGCTTCAGTATCGCCATGCGCAAGAAGGATGAATTGCACTGTGACAACAGCTCTGAGTTCGCTAGGCAACAGGAGATGCTCAGCTCAGTTAGGGTGCCGGGAGCTTCCCCTCATGTATGTGGTACTTCACTGACGAAAACATTTCTACGAATCGCACTCAAGGCTGAGAGCCACGAGCAAGGTCTCACTGTCACAGAATATGTGGACACATATATACTTATAACTAAGTATAATTAAGTACATGACATTGAATGCAATTATATTGCTTGTCATGGTTGGATCCGGGTGTCCCCCACAAACAATTGAATGTGTTCTGATCGATTGATCCTCAGCTGATGGCAATTCGGGAATTAGAAC
The DNA here is from genome assembly GCA_004024765.1 of Zapus hudsonius. Lineage (NCBI taxonomy): Eukaryota > Metazoa > Chordata > Mammalia > Rodentia > Dipodidae > Zapus > Zapus hudsonius. The sequence continues at coordinate 28,748 of PVHP010001501.1, read as the reverse complement.
CTCCCTAGAGCTGTGTTGTTGGGGGCATGCTTATGGGGTTCTAAGCCAGCTCCCCCTTGCCAGTGTTTGGCACACCTTCCTGCCGCTATTTCCAGTGTTGGGGCAGAGGTGATGTCCACCCTCTGCTCATGCCATCATTTTCCCTGACAGGATGGAGTTTCCCCTCGAGTCCGTAAGCCAAATAAACCCTTTCCTCCACAAGCTGCTTTTGCTTGGGTTCTTTCTGCACAGCAACCAGAAAGCTGACCGCAACATTGCTATATTAAATAATTTTATCCAAAAACCTCTGGATCCTTGTCATTTTCTGATCCTTATAAGATTTCCCCCCAGTCACCTCAAGTATTTGTTTTCTTTAAATTTTGCTACTATTGTCTTCATCAGTAAGAAGATTCTTGGATCAACAAATTAGTGACAAAAGATACTGGCACAGTTTTAGGGGCTGGTGGGATCTGGTCACCCTTGACCCTCAAAACAGCAGGAAAATGAAGAATCCAGGTGCTCAGCTACCAGACAAAACAAGACCTGAAACCTGGATATGCTGAAACGATATGGCCGTGTGTCCTTGATGATGTGCTTATCAGTCAGCTTTCTCTCAATATGACAAAATCATCCACTTGTGAAGGGGAAAGGTTTATTCTCCTCAAGGTTTCAGAAGGTTCAGTCCATGATCACTTGGCTCCGTGGCCTTCTGGTTTGTGGCGAGGAAGGCAACATATCCTGACAGGTCACATGTGATGGGCAAATCTCATCTCATGGTGCTTAGGAAGCAGAGAGATGAAAAAGCAGAGACCCAAGTGTCTACATCTCCTTCATGGGACACAGGTAGGAATCAAACCGGCAAGACAGGGACTTTGGCAGACACTCATCAAAACGACAGAAGCACCCAACCTCCCTAAGTTTTAAGACCATAAGTTCAAGAAAAGGAAAACAATGTATGTTTTATAGGATGTGTGACCTTGAACTATCCCCCTAAAACTCAATACAATATGTGCTATTCAATCATAAATAAATGCAAGAGAAGGGAGTAAAGGGGGAAAGACAGAGAAGACAGAGGTAGAAATGGAAATAAAATAAGGTACTTTGAGAATCTTCAGAGCATAAAAGAAGAGATTATTTAGAAATTCAAAATTTAGAAGATTTCACTGCTGGCGTTGACGTTGCATCATCAGACCCTCGTTCGAGGTGAACTGTCGCTAGTTTTCACAGTTCACAAAGCCATAAAGAGCCATGGTCCTGTGCTGTGTCATCCAGTCCATTGCTTCCCAATACTTCTGGAATGTGGAGAACAAAACAAAGTTGATCGATCAGAGAAGAGGCACCAGTGCTCACCCAGAGTAGTTGGAGGATTTTCTCTACTACTTCATGATCAACCATGCTAATAAAAACATCCTGGCTTAAGATTTGCAGGAATCAAATTACTTTAGTTTTATACAATAGTGGGGAAATACACCATTTTCCAGACTGTAAAGGGCTATTTCTGGAAACAGATGGAATAATGTTTTAGCTAATTGATTCTAATGGATAAGGGAAACTGAGGAACATTGAAAAATGAGGCAGGGAGGAGACCATAAGAACCCCATCTATGGATGTTCATAGCTCTTCTGTTTCAGGGGACGAGGCTAGCCATGTGGGTCAGGGCTCAGACTCAAATATTTTCTGCCCCTCTGTATTTCAGTTCAGCTAGAATAGTATGACTAATATTTCAGCAGCATTTTCTGTCCTTTGAAATTTCGTCATTAATATTCCTTTAAGTAAGAAGGAAGACAGATCAGGTGTGTAGCTCCTGTGGCACCAGAAGCAAATCCTCTGTATTGCGTCTTCCTCTTCCAGGAGCACAGATTCAAACAGAGCCTTCGGGGCTCAGTGCACCCCCAGCTCTCCAAGTCATACAGGCAAGAGTCTCTTGCCTTTCAAAAGGCTTAGAAAAAACATTTTAGGAAATTGCTTAAACATACAAACAGTTATAAAGCTATTTTCTTTCTTTTTCCAGAGTATCTTCGAAAACAACCTGGACCAGCAGTCTGGAAGAGATTGTTTCTGTGTGTTTGAGGCAGGGTCTCATTCTGTAGTCCAGGCTGGCCTTGAACTCATGATAATCCTCCTATCTCGGCCTCTTAAGAGTTGGGATTACACACAGGAGCCATCACTATCATCTCTAGACAAGATTAAACAAACATTTTCCCAGCAGAGGCCATAGAGGACATTCCTAAGCTCTATGTTTTTACTTCACCAGAAAAAGATGGAGTTTTCCTATCGGGTAGCTTGTGGGAGAACACCACCTGGGAACGGTGATGCAGATTCACAGGTGCATTATTAAAGGGTCTATTTTTAGGGTTTGGATTTTCAGTGCAGGTAGCTTGGCTTGTTGGTTCAGCAGGGAGCTTTAAGCTCCCCCAGAGTTCAGTGGGAGGTGCTCTACCCTCCCTAGCCCCCGAACTCCTCACATCCCACAAGGCATTCTTAAAGGATCTGAATGTGGTGGAAGAGATTCCCACTCAGAACAGCCTCCTCAGAAGATGAATTTATGCCCTGAACAGTGAGCCCTGCCTTCCTCTGCTGCTTAGAAGTGAGTCACACTGATTCTGGGAGAATCTATAAATCTCAGGTCTGTGGGTTGCATCCCTGACAAGCCTGCCCAAGCCCTGGCTTTGAGCATGGAAATTTGTGTGTTCCTTTTCGGCATTCCTATCAACCCAAGAGAATTTCTTTTCGAAAGGTCACAAATAGAGTTAATGGGATCAGGGACAGAATCTCTTCATTTCCCTTTTATCCTAATGATACAAACATTTCTTCTTCCCGAAAACATTACCTTGAAGTGGTGGAGTCCCAGGTAGCTCCTTGCATTGAAGTTAATACTAACGCCACTCAGGGAATCTGACTGCAATAATTACAGAGTTGTCTTTGCCTTGAGAGAGAAAATGAAGCGGTAGATTCACTGGCAAACATCTTACTTCTGATCTTAAATGTGTGTGAGTCTTGGCTCTGCTTGTTATGACTGAGTTGACCTAAGACATTAATCTCTCTGGGCCTCAGATTTCCACTCCATCAGATGAAGAACTTGGAAGGTTTGATGACTGAGGTCTTCCCTGCTTTAAGGTTCCTTGAGTCTATAATCTCCTTTCCTACATGCATTTACCCTAGTGCCTTTCTGTCAACTTGCACTAGCAGTAACAGTACTTCCTCATTGTTCTCTCTCTCTCTCTCTCTCTCTCTCTCTCTCTCTGTGTGTGTGTGTGTGTGTGTGTGTGTGTGTGTGTGTCTGTACGGCATTTTGACATATTTCGGACAATACACTAACAAACTACTTGGGACAAGCTTGACTATGAATATGTCCATTTATCTTGGTGATCAGAGTTCTTAGCACCTGGGCTGTATCCCCTCTTTCCTTTGAACAGGTGCTACAAGTTTCCTTTCTGTGTATAATGTTCATAACGGACTAGGTCCATAAGCTTGTGGGCAGAGCCAGGATGAATGGTGGACCACTGTTGCAGTTACCTTCACGTTACTGGGACAGACTTGAATTAGGTGATGGGAGAAAAGGGTTTATTTAGCTTCCAGTTTCAAGGGGAAGTCTTATCGTGGTGAAGAAAGCAAGACGTGAGCAGGAAGCTGGCTTATATCTGGGTGGAAGTAGTCTATGCACTGGGATCAGAGTGGGCTAAGAAATCGCAAGGTCCACCCCCAGTGGCACACCTCCTCCATCAAGGTCTCACCTCCCAAATTTCCACCTGCTGGGGATTGAGTAGGAGGCTTAAGCACAACCAAATGAGGCTATGAGGGGATCCATATTCAAACTGTCTCACACACACACACACACACACACACAGGGACCTTTTGATCTGTTGTGATTTTACCTACTAAGGACCACCAGGAATAATGACTCTTGGAATGTGACCACAGCAAGAATATGAAAACATTTATCATCTTCCTACTATGTATAGCATCTACTTTTCATCTATTCATCTATCTGTGATCTACCATCTACCCCTGCTTCTGTATTTTCACATAGGTTTAAGGGATCAAACTCAGGCACTCAGGCTCAAGAAGCAAGCTCTTTATCCACTGAGCCATCTCCACAACACCAAGACCTATATTTTTAAATTTTATTTATTTATTTATTTACTTGACAGAGAGAGAGAGAGAATAATAGTTGAGCATGCCAAGGCCTCTTGCCACTGCAAACAAACTCCAGATACAGATGTCACTTTGTGCATCTATCTGGCTTTATGTGGGAAGACCTATATTTTTAAAGATACAGGTATATAGGCATACATGAAAATATATTTAAGTTCTTAATTAAAAGGACTTTAAAGAATGAAATAGATTTCTTTCTTAAAATTCAAAGGAACAATAAAGACTAATGTCTACATTAATCAAAATAATTTCCAGAGGAGACACAAAAACGTCCCAAGAATGATGAGGATGCCCAATTGTTCCATCTATACACGGTTACCATGCAGTGTCTCAGATACCAGTATACTGTATGTTTATTCACGGTTACCATGAACTGTCCATCCAAGCGGTGTCTCAGATACCAGAATATTGAATGTCTCTGCATGGTTACTATGAACTGCTACATCCATGCAGTGTCTCAGATGCCAGTATATTGTATGTCTTATCCTCTGTCCTTACCAGTTCTACCAGCCAGAAACATAAACTCAACCTTACAGAAAATCATCTCATAGAAACTATGATCCCAGCACCACTCAGTTCTTAGTTAAATGTCTCATTAGCGACTGGATTTCTTAATAAGAAAAATAGCTATTATCACTAAACATTTAAAGCACATCACGGTAGCCTGTGAGCTTTGCAGGACTCTGTCAGTTTCATCAACTAATGTTTCTTAAGTGTCAAGAATGGTGCCTAGCACACAACAGGCACTTTACAGTGGTCAGTAGAAGTCTAAATAAGCAATTATTGTCAGAAAGAAGCATTTATTTCCTCCTGAGTTATTTGCCCAATGGGAAGTTAGAGAGTTCCTATATTTGGAAATATTTTGCAATGTGAAAATAAAAACACTCTTCGCGACACCCTAAGGTTCTGCTGTCCCCAAGTCCAAGTGGCCACATCACCCCCGTCCGAAGTCTTAAAGTCTCAGAGTCGCAGAGGCTCTGCTCCAATGTTACAGCCTCTCTGTCAAGACAGAAGGAACCTGCAGCTCCTCCCGTAGTGAACTATGTGTGGCTCATTTAGATGCAACTAACAGAAGATTTCTACCAGTTTAAGAAAAACCAGGGCTTTTATTGTAGTTCCAGAGGGAACGTAGAGCAAATAAGAGCAGCATGAGGACCAGGTATTGCCAGCTTCTGCAGCCAGACCTTCCCCCAAGGAACATGGCTCTTCAGTTCTCAGCCCATGAAAATGCTATCACTGGCCTCCCTGGCCAGTAGCCCCTGCCTGTCACCATGGAAGCAGGTAATGGGGTGGGTGAACCATTTTCTTAAGGTTGTAATTCAACACTTGACAGGAAGCAGCTTAAGTAAAGAAAGATTTTTTTCTGGTTTACAGTTTGGGGCATGCAGTCCATAATGGTGGGGAAGGCATGGTGGCAGGAGTGAGAGGCTGGCTGGTTACATTGCACCACACAGTCAGGAAGCAGAGGACGAACAGAAAATAGTGCTGGACTGAACTTCTCAAGGCCTGCTCACGGTGACACAGTTCCTCTGGCAAGGCTCCGTCTCCTGAAGGTTCCACAGCCTTCCCAAAGAGTGCTGCTTCTCTGGGACAAAGTATTCAAACCTACAATGGAGCCAATGGAGAAGCATGTTACATTTCAAATCACACCATGAGGGTGCTGTAAATATTTTGAATTGATGAATGAAGTGGTTATCACTGCCTTTCCATGTGGACGGTGGAGAAATGGCCTTTTAGTACTGCTAACTCATTAGAGTAGCTTTGTTTCACAATTTAAAATTCCAAAGAGAATTCGGCTGACCTAACTCTGATAGTGGCTGACTCCTGGGACAGAGGTCTGTTTCTTGTATATCAGCTCTTACTGGGTGATGGTGTTATCTAGCCTAATGCCAGTAGTGGGAAGGCAAAAGGGGGCATTGTCTGGGTGGGGGGTCCTAGGAGGTGTCTGCTAAAATGCCAACTATCACAAAGGTGTCTAAAGCTTTCTATCCACACAGCCCCTCCTGTAGTGTGACTGTGCTGGGCTTCTCTTAGGGAAAGTCCATCTACGTGACTTGAATCTGGACTGAATTAATGATTTACCTTGAGAAACAAAAGAATTTCCAAGCAAGATTTCAAGAGGACTGAATATGCTGCATCACCACAGGAGAAATGCCAGGTACGCTTGCTGGCTGCACTGCATCCTGAGGTCAGCGATCATCACAAGAGAGCAGAGCAATGCCATGCTGAAGCCCCTCTCTCTAGCTGCCGATCATTCCCACCAGGAGTGACCACCAATGAGACCACCAAGCATGCAGTGAGTGCACAAATTGGCTTGTGTCTAAGCTGCTGAGTTTTGGGGTGATTTATTATTCATAAGTGGATAAGTGATGCAATTATTTTCATGTGTTTTAGCAACTTTCTTTGTTCCTTAATTAGCTAGAGAGATCTAAAGGCTGAAAAAGGAACTGGTATTAGAAATTGCATTCATAACTTAACTGCTTCCTAAAGCAAACCTATTTTAAAAGAGAAAGCAGTGACCTGAAAAAAAAAACGTAAAAAGGCTCCTTGACACTTGAGTAGTTCCTACGCTTCTTAGCCAGGCTGATGCTTACGCTCCCTGGACCACAGTTTGACGAGAACCATAGGGTAGTATCACAATTTCCGAAAGATCTGAGAACAACATCTGCTCCACTGTATGCATGGCCCTGTTGTTGTGAGTGCTCTGAAATTAAATGAGATAATTCATATAAAATACATATGAAATTTCAGGGTTCCTGCTAGACAAGTGTTCTACCAAATGAGCCACACCTCTAACCCCGCTACATAATTTCTTTTTTTAATATTTTATTTATTCATTTTCAAGCAGAGAGATACAGGGAGAGAGAGAGAGAGAGAGAGAGAGAGAGAGAGAGAGGTTATGCTGCCATTTGCAAAGTTTGTGTAGCCTTGGTCAGAAAGTCACTCCTGTCATTATATAATTAACATACAGGTATTGCATACAGTTATGGCAAAAGTTACAAATAAAGCAACTCACATAGGGTCTCAAATACAGGCAATTCATTCAATTAGTATTTTATAAAGACGTCTTATGGAATTTAAAACTTGAGCTAGGGATACTTAAAAATAAACCATAATTAATATGCAAAGAGAGACTGAAATCTGGAGCCCTTAAAAGATTTAGGTTTTTTGGTTTTTAATGTCCCTAACTTTCCAGTTAGCTTCTTGTGTGACTTGTACATGAGAGCAAGAGTTCACCCACTTACACATCTTGGGTAACAAAGAAGCTGGAGAGAAAGACATAGAGAAATTGTGCCCAAATCAGCAAAACCAACAGAGAGGGAGCCATCCTGGTTCTTGGTGGGCCAGCTGCTTCCTTCAAGGAGAGCTCCACTCAAGCTACTTCCTGAGCATCCGTCCTGTCTGCCCACTGCATCTCTAACACCAGCTCTGAGCACCATTCTTTGGAAGCCTGCGTGCCTTGCTTCCAAGCTGAGGTCCAGGTGACCGGTGAGCTCCCGGCAGAAGTGGAGGCAGGTGGGCTGCAGACAAACCTTTCCATTCCTCGTCATCTCACACTGCAATCTGAGAAGCTGGCCTGCTCTTCAGCGTCCTGACTGCTCACCATTGCTCCTGGGCTCCCTGCCTAATTCCCAGACCAAATCTGAGGGAGCCACTGACCTGCCAGCTGGAGAGATCTCAAACTCGTGTTGTGGAGCCAAGTGTCCCAGGGACCCTGACACCGGTCACGCTTCCTGTTGGTCAGGCGCTGCTTCTCCACTTGCACTTCTTTTCCGCTGACAACCTGAACACAGGCTGACAGTCTGTCTTCCACCTGTAACCACCACCTTGCCCAGGCTCTCAATTCCACCCTCAGTATCTATTCTGTCTTTGTCAGTTCCTGTACAGTGTTTGATGTATATTACCAGATTTAAATCTGATAATAATTTCTCCTGTTTCTCTCTGAGGAATCTAAGGCTTGCAGAAAGTACTTGCCTCAAATCACAGAGTAGAGGTCCGCAGCCCCTTTCCTTATGGCTGAACTACCATTGGTCAGTTTGAGCTCCAAACTGTGCTGCCCACTCGCACAGGCAAGACTGATGTCAGTCTGACCATGTTATTGTTACTCCCTGGACTTTAATCGCTGCACTTGCCCATCAGGCAGAAACATCTTGGACAAGGAACTGCTTCTCCTTCCCAGAATCCTGTAGAAGTAAAATTTGGCTTGAGGTCCTTCCTCCTCCTGGTCAGCCCTGTCCCTTGGCCACCAGCTTCCTGCTCTAGACCTCTTTCCATTTCCATCTTGTGCTGACCTTCCTGCTGCTCAGCTCTTTAGCTTATGTCATCGTTGGACTTGCTAGAAAGGCTCATTCAGAACTCTGAACTGGGCTCGAGTCCATGAGCTCCAGCTGGCCACTGGCCACGGGCGTAAAGCCAAAGCAAAGAACAGGAGTGGGATTCGTAACTGAGTGCAAGCAAGGGAAGCAGCCACTGAAGGAAGGCTCTGATTCAAGGAATAGAACAGAGAGGAGGACATGGATTCAAAGCCATAAAACTCCTGTGAGGAGACGCAGGCTGAGAGGACAAGTGTTAGAAGGTAGACAGGACACATGGAGACCTTCCCTGCGTTACAGGAAGAGTCATTTTGGAACCATGTGGCCTGGCCCACTGGCAAAGCATCTGCCATCTAAAAAGCACAGCTTTGTTTGCCTTTCAAACAGCACCAGGAAATATGCAGACAAAAGCCCCAGAGGAAGGCTCCCTTCGAGCCCAAGACAAAGTGAGCGAAGAGGGCAAGCTTGCCCAACGGTGGGCATCTTTCAGGGCGTCTGCAGCCTAAGACTCACGGCTTGGGATGCCATGATCTCGTCTCCAACAACACCAGTAGCACCAGAGTGTCACTGAGCAGCTTGCAGCACCCGCCTGCTGCTGGGGAACCAGCGAGCAGGTGGGCTCCGTGAAGGGGCAGACACAATGTACTATTAGGACTGTTCAGGGAAACATAGAAATTATGCCATGAAAAGTTAATTGCCACTTTATTTGCTAATCGGCACTAACATGGAGAATATTTAAAGCTGCAACAGATTGTGTGGCCGCCAAGAATAGGCAGCAGAAACTTCTAGAAAGCTATAAAATTGAGACTTCGTTAACCGAGGCTGACTGAGTTACTGCAGACCCTGTGACATTATGTGTGGGGCAAGAACCATTTTTGTGGGGTGTGACCACGGGAAGACGCTTCCCTTCCTTGTGGTTTTATTGGTAGAGTTCAGTTGAATTAAACGGAGTTAATCCAGGTCCTCTCATAATTAATAGATATGATATGGCCAATGTTTACAAAAAGGAGACATACCTTGTGTCTTCAAGAGGGGTGAGTGGGAACGTTTTGGTATGTACCAAAAGTACAGTGATGGGTATAATCAAGGGATTATCTTCTCAGGAAAGAGAATCGGCTTGATTTGATTTCTGACTTGAGATTTAATAGTTTCTTGAGCTTTGAGTTTAACTTTCCCAATCGTTAGTATAAGAATAAGATTTAGACTTATCAAGAATATAGTATTGAATACGTTTTTACATATTGCCTTACAGTGTTTAGCATAAATTAGGGATTGGACTGGTTTTAGCCAAACTTTAAGACAAATAATAAATAAACGGCAATGTCAAACAAAAAGCAAAAATAAATGCTGAGGAAATTAATGAGAATTGGCATTGCTTTGCAAAGACAAGAGAGGTTTCATTGTGACACATTTCTGGAGAGATGAGTAACCATCTTGTAGGTGAGGCATTTTTGAAATTATAGTAGTTGCCAAAACCAAACAAACAAACAAAAAAAAACACACACACACAAATGAATGAGTGAATTAAACCATAAAGGTGCAGCCGCACCTTTCAGGTGGAGGAAACTCACAGCAAAGGCACAAGTTTGATGATACGGAATTTGATTTAAAAATATGGCGGGATTCATTTGTTTGCAAAATAATTAAAGAAAAACAAGATGTCAGAGAAACTAGATCAGACGTGCGCAGTGGCGAGTGTGCGTGCCAGCCTGCATAGCTGTTAACTCATGGCTTAGACTGAGGGAGGAGGCTTGGAAATTTCGAGAAAAAAGGAACATTTGGATTTGGCAGTGGCGTAGGGAGAGATTTGTGTGAGAGGGAGCCAGAGGCAGGGACGGTAATGGTGTCTGTTAAAGCAGTTCATGTCGGGGATGATGAGGCTGAGAGCTTCAAAGAGAGAGATTGAGGATGGAACCCACAGGAATTGGTAGGGACCTAGACTGGAGATACAGACATTCCCTGTAGGTGTCTCGAAGGAGGAAGCTGCCAGAGAATTGCAGCCTCAGCGAGGCAGGAAGGGATTAGGAACCAAGCCAGAGAGAGAACCCCGCTGACCTTGGGAATTTAGCACCTTTATAGCTAGGCCAGACTCCAAGCTGGTTCACAGTAAGGCTGGCCATTACTTCCTGCCAGTTTGCAGTGTCACCTGCCAATGGGGATTATTTGAAGAATGTGACACGAGCAGTGTGTATCCCTGAGCATCAGAACCATGCTTCTGCTCACTGCCTCTCTCCATGACTGACAGCCAACACAGGCCACTCAATGAACCTGGGAGGGTGGACTGCATCCTCTAAGGAGGACAGGAGGCCTTCATGACCTGCAAAGGGGTGTGCTCAAGGTGAGAAAAGAGGGAATGAGGAGTGACTGCGAGAGCTTTTATGTTTTTACATAAAAGAATTCAAGAGGAAAAATACTGAAATTTAGTATCTTGATGAATCTCACCTCTAGACTGGAGCTGTGTGTCTGTAACCGAACCCTTATGGGAAGGATAGGCCTTTAGGGGAAGGAAGGTGCAAAGCAGTGCCCACACTCATGGCTTGCTTTGAGATGTTTCATGTCTATGTAGTGCTCTCAGATATTAAATAACCTAACTCTCACACATGCACTTGTGGTCTGGGACAGTCAGGAGTGTCATACCAAGATAATGCAGATAATGGTGTAATATCCAAGAATATGGCGCAATTAAGACTTCTCTTATCACTAATATGAAGTCTTCCTCAACCCCTTATAAGTAAAGTTTGATACTGATATCATATTTAATAAGCTGGTCAAAATTATTAATAAAACTATTTGAATGATGGTGTGTGATGGTTTGATTCATGTATCCTACAGAACGGAATGTGTTCTGAATGCTCCATCCCCAGCTGATGGCAATTTGGGTATTGGGACCTTGTTATAGCTGTGCCTTTTGGGGTGGGCAATGAGGGTTCTAGCCAGCTTGCCCTTGCCAGTGCTTGGCACACTCTCCTGCTGCTATTGTCCACCTTATGTTGGCAGGAGGCGATGTCCACCCTCTGCTCATGCTGTCATTTTCCCTGCCATCATGGAGCTTCCCCTGGAGTCTGGAAACCAAAAGAAACCCATTCTTCCCATTAAGCAGCTTTTGGTCGGGTTTTCTGAGCAGTAACGAGAAAGTTGACTACAACAAAGTGTGTCCACTGAGATTAGTTTTTTGTATTTTCATAGGTACATATTGTATATACATCGGATAGTTATATACCTACTCATTTTTATGTATGCATGAAGATGTAAGATATTTTGTGTGTCCTTTTTAATAGATATAATCCAAAAGCTTTGGAGATAAAAGTATTAACAATTTTCTAACTCTGTGGTTCTGAAGTTATTAAATTTCGGAGACTATATGTTTTCGGAGACAATACTGTCGGGGGTGAGGAGTGCAAATGGCATGTGATGGAGGCAAAGGAAAGGGACATTTTTATCAAGAAGTGATGAAAGAATATTGAGACAGGAAAGGGAATACTAAAACCTGTCTTAATTTTACATAGAACCCCTCGTGGCAAGAAGTGATGAGACTTTTGCTGGGGCAGAGGCTCCTTAATAAATCCCCCTTTGTTATGTACAGCCACGCTTTCCCTTGGCTCCTAGTAGAGCTGGGGAGGAAGTCCTTTAGTAGGAGCCATTTCAAACAGCGTTGCATGCTTCTCTTTTTCCCTCCCACCACCTCGAAGCTGTTGCGATGGGCACAGTTTTAGAATATTTAAAAATAAATTACAGTTCGTGGCAAAACATATAAGCCAGAGAAACGCTGGGCAAGTGTATGCTTCAAGCTATACAGTCTAGGCTGCTCTGTGGAAAAAGACTCCATGCCTTCCATTTGACTAAATCGGGCTTTAGCAACTGATCATTTTGCATCCCACAGTCACTGCTAATCGTTGAATTAGAACATCTGTCAAAAATGCAAGGGAAATTAGCTCTTCTCCAGGCAATCCCAGCTGGAACCTCTGCCAGAGGCTCACTCACATTCACGTTCCCTGGCCACTGTTTACAGCTGTGTCAAGTGTTTTCCTGATACTTTTCCCTAGAAGGCTGATAGGACAGGTAGAGACTCTTTGCTGCCTCCCAGGAATGGCCCCTTGAAAGTGTCTGCTAAAGTGGATGATTTAGTAAGTTTACTCTCTCCAGATAAGGCCTGCAAATGGTCTCTGCTTAGCACTGCTCCGGGTCTATAGCGTGATTCCAGTGAGTGAGGAACTATGAGTGTGTGTGGCTTTGTGTAAGCTTCACACCATCTCTGAGTCCCTGCTTTCTATTCTATACAATCTAGGGATAAGAAGAGGCCAAGAGAGCACGAGTGAGTCTTCATGGATGTCAAGGCGAGGGGCTTGTCTCTGAAGTGCTTGCCTGAACATAATCAGCCCTTCACCGCCCACCTCAGCAGTTTTAGTGTTTTGTCTGTCCTGAACATCGGGAGTGAAATAAAGTCAGAGAAGGACTATTTAGAAGGCTGCTGAAGGACTCTAGATTCTGCGGTGACAGAGGTCCATCCAGCGTATCAACTGGGAGCAGACAGGAGGTAGAGCATCTCCACACGGCCATCCTTTCCCACACCCAGACCTGCCCATCCCATCAGTCTCTTACCGGCTCCCATCCCCACTGCTACTCATCCCTTCTCTGCTCTTTCGGAGTGTTCTGTCCTGTCCTTCAAGGCTAACTGCATTTTCTCAAGGCAAATGAAGCTTTCACAGCCACCCTCTTCCTTGCCTTTTACACCTGGAAGTCAGAGGCATTATACACCCGCAAGTGCCTTAGATGGTGATCTAGAGATGACATTTCCTTACCAAAGTAAAGCTTCCGATGGAATGATCAGTATGTCATTTCTGCATCCAGCATAGCTTAGCATAGTGGCTGGTACGTGCTTCAAGAGCTTTGATGCTTAAGTGACTGAATAATTTGGTTGAATAACTAGATTTATGAGATTGCAAAAGTCAAATATCTGATATTTTATAGGACACAGAACCAAACCTGATTCAGTCCTAATACATCCAAATAATCTACCCATCCTCCCATCTAGAAAAGCATTTGCTGGTCTCACATTCAGCATGAACTTACTTATTTTTTTTTCTTCCTAATGCCACAGTCAATCAGTCACCAAATACTGCCAGTGTGAAGCCTTCTCTCCATATACATGTGTGGAGGGAACCCATTTCTTCCCCTCCATCATAATTCCTATTTTTCTACTTGAAACATTGTTTTTAGACCTTATGTTTTCTTCCCGACTGTTTCTCCAGCCATGTTCCACAAGACTTATGCTTCTAAACTGCAAAATTTCAGTGTGACCCAAGTGTAGCATCAGTATGTCACACCCACCGATTGCTTGGGGGCAGTGTGCCGCCCTGTATAGTCTCAGATCTATGTATCCATAACCCCACACATGCATGGTGACAATCGTGTAGCTGGCAAGCAGCCTGTCAGGCTTGTTTCATGGACAACCTATTCTAGCTCTCCATGGAGCAGATTCCTGGCCCAGAAATGATCCAAAAGCAAACCAGCCACTGGAAGCAAGTGTGGAAGGCAGTTGCTTTAGGGCCTTAGACTCCTATTTCCCTGGAAACACCTGATCTTTCTTACCTGTTGCTCACTGGGTTGGTTATTTTAGAACTGGTATACCTTTTTTTTCTTTTCTTTCCCTATTTTTATTTTTATAATTGACTATAAGTTATGCCTGAAAATGAGAAGATATATAGAGGCTGTGTTTATGGAATGGGGCTTTGTGTTCTCTCTCTCTCTCTATCTATCTCTCTCTCTCTCTTTCTCTCTCTCTGTGGTGTGTGTGTGTGTTCTTGAAAGTAATGTGAATTGACTTCGGGTAAATCAAAGCCTGTTTTAAATGCCTGGGAGAAGCTCCATGTAAAAATGATTCCTGTGGGAAATTATTTTATAAAGTGAAAATCCACTCCCTTCTCAATGTGTCAGTATATTTGGATTTTTGAATAAACTTCTTAATTGGTGTGTTCTAAATATACATGTTCAAAAATAAATATTTATAGATCATCTACCGTGTTTCAAGTGTTTGTTGATGCTGATCGTTCTATACCTGATGGAGCTCAACTCCACTGGAGAAGCAGTAACTATAATTAAAAGTCGCCAATAGGGACTGGGGAAATGGTTGGAGGTACTTGCTCATAAAGTCTAACAGCCTGGGTTCAATTCCCTAGTACCCATGTAAAGCTGGATGCATAGGGTGGCTCATGAGTCTGGAGTTTGTTTGTGGTGGCAAGAGGCCCAGTAGCCAATCAATAACTTGTCAGTGTGTATGTGAAACACAGGAAGGTGTCCTATGTTCAAGATGTTAGTTCCAGGAAAGCTTAGCCGAGTTATGGGTGACAGGAAACAGGAATTCTGGTATGTTGAGAAAGGTGGTAGGATAAGAGTTGAGAAGTGGTGAGGATGGAAGCTGAAAGTAACCATGAGCCTCACATCTTGGCTTGAGGCAGATCTATTATAAGATGGTATTCAGACTCTTTCAGTCAAACCTTCCCACACAGAAGAAGCAATCCTGACACTTCACTGCGTCTCTGTCTCGTCCCTTCTCCATTTAAGGTGCCTGACTAATGTGGTTCTGGGAAAAGGTCCAATTCAAACCTAACCCTCCCAGGTAGTTCTATTACCAAATATTTAGCCCAAGACTGGCATTCTTTGAAAGCATCCATAAGGTGCTGTTAATCCCCTCCAACATCTAGATTAAAACCAATTCTTTGGAACATAGGAGTTTAAAAATTCTGATAAAAGTTGGTAAGTACATTCTTAAATGCCTGGTTCTTCTTAAGAGCAACTTCCTATGTCCTATAGAATAGGTTGAGTTTGAAGGTCATATTATCATAACCAAATGTCATGACTTATAAACTGGAATGAAACTTTTATGTGTAAATTTATCATTTTATTATATATCAGTAGAGTTAAAGTAGCCTTTGTTGAGTGTGTGTGTGTGTGTGTGTGTGTGTGTGTGTGTGTGTGTGTCCTATCCCACACTGCCCTCACTTACCTCAGTTCTGGTTCTTGACCCACAGAACCATAATTACTTCAGGGATTTGGTATAGATCCCTTTACCCCATATAGGTCCGACACTTACTTGTTTTTACACACACACACACACACACACACACCATTAAATATATAAGGATCAAGCAACATTAGCAAGGCATGACTAGTTCACATATTCCCAAAGGTGGTTCTGTAAACTATACCTGTAGCTTGTTGCTTCTCATGCCCCAGAGCTTGCATGCATTTTGCATGGGGAAGTGAGATTTCCTAGACAAATCAAGATGTCGGTGGCAAGCGAGGGGTAAGTACTAGGCTCAGACCCTTATGTTGTCCATCGCTTTGGACAACAGAGTGACCTGGAACGAGTGTGTCAAAAGGGGCCATATATCAGCATCTTGGTGGCCTAAAGCTGTGATTTTTAGATGTTCAAAAATGAAGCAACTTCAAAGCATCACCTGATTCCACCATGACTCAGGGAGCTTAGCAGAAGAGGGGCAGAAAGTTTGTAAGAGCCATGGTGAGGGAGAATATCCAGAATATTTTCCCCCTTCAGCAACAACACACAAAGTAAAAAAAAAAAACTGGCTACTTCTCGAACAATCTATAACCCCCTATCCCATGGACTGGTCCAGCAATCCCACCGAGGAGGGACCCCAGTGGGTTGGTCACAAGAAGGAGGGCATTGGGGGGGGGGTACCATCACAAGATTTGCTCATCAATGTATCTAACTATTGACAATAAATATGTTTTTTTAAAAAAGAATCACCTGAGAACTTGTTAAAAATACAGAATCCAGGTGCTTCTCTAGAAATGTTGATTTGGTATTTCTAAATCTAGACATTTTATTTTTAACAGACATTCTATATGATTATCTAAACATTTTGAAAATAAAGGCCTAAATTAGGACCTGGCTTTTATCTTAATCCGTCTGTTCTTCTCCTTGCTAGGGCGTTGGTATATAAACACCTCTATGGACAATCATCTCATCTTTCCTCAGTCTGTTCCCTTGAAACACACCAGAATGGCCTGCATAAAGAAAACAAATACCATTCCATGAATGAAAACATTCGCAAACTATTAGGGGACCAATAAGAAAGGCTATGTAAGCCAGTAAACGTACTAATTGCCTGATGTTTCCAAGAAACAAATGAGCCCTGGGCACAGAGACCAGCAAGAAGAGCTACACATGTCTTACCTTCCCAACGCCCTAAGGAATAACCATGAGTAATCTTTATACTAGGAGCCAGATCTCTCTCTCCTCTCTCTCTCTCTCTCTCTCTCTCTCTCTCTCTCTCTCTCTCTCTCTCTCTCTCTCTCTGTACCTACCTACTTCTATCTCTATCTCTCTGTCTCTCTCTCTGTTGGGTTTTCTCCAAGGAAATGTTACTCCAGAGGCACTGCTGTAGAGAGGCAATGAAGCGGGACCTGGGACGGAGCCACAAGAGCCCTCATTCAACAAAACAGCCAAATGTTGACTTCTTTTGTACTCATCCCATTGGAGTCAATTCCCATTGGATGTCGAACCATTCGTGGAAAGAGTCATCATGAGGAACCCTGATGGGGCGCAGCATGAAGCAAAAGCATGGTGACACTGAGTGAAGCAACAACTGCGAAGCCCAAAGCCTGTCCCTTGCCCTCAAGGCAGCTCCTGGGATGCACACCGGGGGAATTACCCCCTTCACCCACAGTATGAACATGGCTGAGGTGGGCCCACAGCCCGCCTGTTCGTCTCCCTCCTGTTAAAGTGGAGCCATGTGTCTAGAAGAATAGTCATCACACCCAGTGAGATAACCTTTAGGAAGGATCCATGCTTCTGATCTCGCGTTCCCCAGCATTGCTATCAATGGGAATGGATCCTATTGTTAAAGCCTCATAATGTCCCAGATCACCGCTAAGACAATTTGATGACTTTGCACCTGAGCCTTTACTAATACTACTTCCTTTAAGGATGAAGGTCACTTTACCTCACTTACAACCCTCCATTTTAGCCAGTTCCTAAGCCAGAGGCTCTGAGAGTGTGGTCCCCAGGCCAGGAGCCTCAATAGCATGTGTTCAAAAGAGAACATGCTCCACTTCATACCCATTACATCAGAAGCTCAGTGGGGAGAGATCAGAACTCTAAGGGGGCCTGTTGCACATTGATGTTGGGGACTGTTACCTTGAATCCCAGGGAGGAGCAAGGCTCTACTGCAATGTGATCAGGCGTGATGGCCATCCTTTCTCAACTAGATCTTTGAGGAGAGGGACAGTCTAATTAAGCTTTCAGATTTCAGGGCAGTGCTTAGCTTGATTGAGTGCTCAGCAGATACGTTTCAATGAATTTTAAAAAATACATTGTGTCATTAAGAGTTACCACCTCCTGGTCTCTATGATAAGGAGAGCAACCAGCAATTCACTTGTCCAGCTTATAAAGCCATAATAACAGTCACTGTTAGTGACAAAAATGAATATTTAAAGTCTTTTGACAGCTGAAAGTATCATACAAATAGAGCTGCGACTCTTCTTTCCAACAATATTCTTTGAAAAAAAAACACCATTGATTTAAAACTGAAAAGGCAACTGGATGAAATTTAAAGTTACGTAGATCAGACTTTGTTTTTTGCTCTTGAAACCCTATTTTCTATCATTTGATAATTTGAGAAATTATGTGGATTCAAAATTCCAATAGCTTCACTCTCTACAGGAGTGCTATGAGTTTGCAGCTTAAATAAAGACCACAATGCTGCAATTATCTCTGGGTGAGTTTGAGGCAAAATATTTTGTCTTCAAGGTGAACCACCATATAAATATTTGATCCCATTGAGCAGCAAACCAGCTTTCCTCCGAAATGCAGGGAATTCATAGCAGAAGGGTTTAAGTCACAGTGGGAGGCCGGGTTAAAGAAGGGAGAGGATCCTGAGCAGGAAGATTAACTCTGGAATTTTTATTAGACTGTCCAGAGAGGACCCCACAACATGCCTCTCAGCTGCCTTCAGAGAAGCCATCAAAGCGTAGCCTACACAGCTCTCTACAAAGCTTGTTTCTAAATGGTCCTGCAGTTGGTGGCGGCTCTCGTGAACTGAGAGGATGCGCTGTATTCTCTGCTCCAATTCCATTCTGGAAGTATTGATTGAGCTCTTGAGATGTGCTCAGCCAAGGTTGACCTGACTCGAGGCTAGGGAAGCTGATCGCCTACACGGTTTGCTTCAAGTAAAACAAGAAATGTTTCTGGGTCCTAAGCAGCCACCTCCATTCTCCTTTCCCTAAAGCACCAGAAGCTCTGCCTCTGAAGCTGTGAAGGAGCATCTTTTAAGATATGGCTCTTGAGCACTTATCCCAAAGGGATACACGAACATCTAGTTCTATAGCTCAGGCCTGTTTGACCCTGGATCTCTTCCTCTGTCCTGATTTTCCTCTTCCCCTTGTTTTTATGTAATGCCTCTTACCATTCTCAAAACAGGAAGAAGTCCAGCTCTGCTCCAGACAGAACTGGATCTGCCCGCAGCTTGACCATCTATTAACTTGGACCACTGCCCAAGGCCCAGTGGCCTCTTCTATAAATGCTGGTGATACTGCCTAGTCCACAAAATGAACATTTCTATAGAGATAAAGCCACTAAAGAGACGATCACCCTCTCCACGGGGTCCTGAATGGGATTGGGAACACTAGCAGTAACTATTCTCCCTCCCATAATTTTCCCACTTACAGCAGCCTCTCTCAGAGAATCGTTTGATTTGAATGGCATTCATTGCAGATATTCTAGTACCTAGAATGGTCTAAAGGCATTCTTTATTGAAATGCCCCTCAGTCTCCACCCTGGAGGAAAGCTTTCTTCATTCATCTGAACACTTTAGGGAGAAGTTGAAATGCTACTCTGACTCTCATAGCCTCAGCATCCCAAGTCCAAAGTGATGGCTCTGCATCTTGAATCTTCCTGTCATACCACAAATTGGGTACTTAATCCATCTGTCAGACTTTATAGTTCTCAGTACAAATGCTGCATCTGCAATGGTGAGGCCACTAGGAAAGAAACCGCCTGGATTCTTAGAACAACGCAGCAGTAGCAACAGTGATTGTTGGGTGATTTTAGGGTTCCTGGAGTCATCTTCAATAAACCGTTTTCTTCCCCTTGTTGGACCAAGATTGTTGTATTCCCTGTCGTGGGAAAAGTGAACATCTAAGGACCGGGGGCAAACAGCATCAGGAGACCTTCAAAACTCTCCAGATTATTCACTGGAGAAGTACTAGCCAGCAGCTGTCTCAGAGGAATGAGTAGGTGCGCCTAAGAGGGGAGGCGGGACAAAGAATGCTGCCCGCTAGGGCAAATGCGGCTTTGTGGAAAACTCACCCGGAAAGAGCTCCCATAGGCATTTTCTGTTGGATGCCTTTGGATCCATGTGGTCTTAGCCCTTGAAGAGCTCACATCCAGCCAGGAGACAAGGCTTCATGGCGATGAGCATCAGAGAGATACTTTGGACAGATACAACACGTGCTCTGATCCTGAAAGCCACCATCACTGCTACAAGGATGATACCCTCTCTCTGTCTTTTATTATGGTAGAGGGGCAAGTCAGAGACAACCATTCCCTCAAGATCATTCAGTAGGACACTATGAATATGTTATCAGGTATAATTCCTATGGCCTAATTATCTTCCAAAGCCCCCATCTCTTAATGCAATCACTTTGGGTGTTCCTCCAGTATATTGGGGACACAGATACTGGGGCCAGAGAGTATGCCTGCTTCATACCTTCATTATGAATATTAAATAAACAAATCTACTACTGTGTTTAGATACTTGCTTTCCACATAGTGGTCATTCATACACATTAGGTATTATTACACTTGCATTTTTTGCAACTGTGTTCTTGCTACCATCACCTTATGTCACCCACCAGTGAGTGTAATTATATGAAAATTACATAGAAAAGCTCCAAGTCTCAATGTCCAGAGACCTCAGTCTTTTGATTAATTGGAAGTATTGCCAATACCATAATCTCTCTCCAAAATCATCCACATCAGATATCCCTGGGGCTAGGAAAGGTTACTGCCTGTAACACTTCTGTTCCGATAGCTGGCCACTTCTGACTGGTGACAGATGGCTCTGACGGTCCCCTTACAGATCTTATCTCTATGGCTGTCTTCTCTATCAAGCAGTAAGTCCCTTATGATTTTGGAGAAGATAGGTGTGATCATAGAGTGGTAGACCATCTAATGGTGATATTTATCTCATGCATTTCCTTCACCTTTACAGAGCATTAATGTCACACATGCTTTGATTTTCAGGGGCCACAAAAGGAAAAGGTTGTGGATAGTCAGGGAAGGCTCAGTATTCTTTTTCTTATTTGTTTCTCCCTCTATGTGACTGATCCCCATTGAGTATAAAATGATCCAATATTTGTACCATGTTTAGAAATTATACTTAGCCAGATTTGTATTCTGTTTCTCATGTCTTTGGGATCCTATGTGTCATGGTTTGATCCAGGTGTCCCCCACAAACAAATATGTTCTGAATTATCGATCCCCAACTGATGGCAGTTGGACATTAGAACTTCACTGGAGCTGTGTTGTCGGGGGCGGGCTTATGGGGAATATAAATCAGCTTCCCTCTGCCAGTGTTTGGCACACCTTCCTGCCGCTGTTTGCAGTGCTATGGTGGAGGTGATGTCCACCCCTTTGCTCATGCCATCGTTTTCCCTGCCATGAGGGAGTCTCCCCTTGAGTCCGTGAGCCAAATAAACTCATTCCTCTACAAGCTGCTTCTGTTTGGGTTCTTTCTGTGCAGCAACTACAAAGCTGGCTACAACACTATGTTAACCAAAAGATGGACATCTTTCCCAGTGTCTATAGACATTCATTAGCTATTGAAAGACTGCTCTGTTCAGAGCATATCGATTACTATAAAGAAAAAATGGTCCACTTACACATGAGACTATCAGAGTTCCTGTGGACCTATTATGTAGACATGTGATTTGCCTGAGGCCTTTACCATAAAGTGAAAGTCAAGGTTAGAGAACATGTGCATGGAGTTTGTGACTTAACATCTAGCATCTTCTATAGTGCCTGACAAGCTGTGGGTAAGTGCACAATAATACAGATAGAAAAAGGGCAGAAACAAGAAATGGAAGGAGGAAAGAAAACCTGTTCGGATCAGCTTGGTGAAGAGGTTCTTTTGGGGCAGAGATGGGGCTTTAGTGAGGTCTGTCTGAAAAAAAACGAGTATTTGCTAATATACAGAGTTAATTTTGTGCTTCATCTGCATCTTTGGATACATCTTTGTGTATCCAAAGAATAGAAAGAAATTATGTCCTTGAGTTGAGCAAATTTTTCACTGACATTTGTGCTTATAGGCATTTCTGCTTCGGAGTTCTCTCCCTTGTGGGTTACAGCATATTAAGCTGCTAAGAGCTATTTATATCAACAATGCCTCAGATGTGCATGCAAATGCAGACACAGGGCAAAAACTGACTTGAAAAAGTTCAGCTCACAAATGCAAATTTCATTCTACCATTCATTTACTTATTCATTCAAAAATTATTGAGTATTGGTCTATTACAGACAAGTGTATTAGACACTGAAATAGGTAAGTGAGATGTAAGGTCGTCTCTCAAGGAGCTGTGTGTATGAGACTAGAATGTAAGGCTATTTAATGCAGCCATAAGCTAGTAAGAACTACAGGGAAATATGATGAAGGTAGTCCTGGAGTATTTGCAGAGGTTGCAATATCCCTCTCACCAATGGAGATTCATTTGGACTCACACACCTCCTACTACATTAAGATGTGACTTTAAGTAAATGGTTTAAACCACACTAGCCAGATGAAGAAGGCATTATACTCATCTTAGATGGGGAAGGGCAGTGTTCTACACTATTACTGAAACTTTCAGTTCAATTAGCAGTCCTTTCACAGAAATCACTTTCTTAAGTCTTTGTAGATCTTCTGTGAGTCGCTGCTTTAGGAACAGCCTGCCTGTTTGGTTGTTTATTTCTTTGTTTGTCTAGATAAGGTCTTTCAAATTTGGGTTCCCAATGATACAGTGGAAAGATAATACCTTTAATCATTGTGGAGGCTTTATGGTTTGACAGAAAGATTATAGGAGACATACTCATGTCTCCTAGAATGTCTCTCGGGGATCAGAGACTCTTTGTGAGTGGACACTGATGTGATCCTTTGATAGTTTTAAGTTTTAATGAAATATTGTGCAGTCACTCACTTAGATTGATCTCTAAGCCATACTTTTCTGCCAGTGCTCATAAAAGTCTCTTAATTACGAGTTTTTTCCCCCCAAGACGGGTTGACCATAGCACTTCCATGCTGCAGCAGAAGCTTGAGGGGCAAAACCTTTTCCTTAGCAAAGAGTTACAAAGTTCATTGCTGACACAGACATGAAAAATAGGGATATGGTTTAGTGGTTGGGAGAGAATAGAAACAAGGGCACAGAAAAATGGGTGTGCTTGTGATCTGGCATGCCAATCCAGAACTAACTGCAGATTCTTGCCTCTGTTATGGTGCTTTACCCGCCTTGCCAGGAAGTGTTTACCTGTTAGAGAATGTCTTCCCAGAAATGAAAGAGCCCCCTGTGACTTAACCATAATATAGAAAAACTAGGTGTCATGGTTTGATCCAGGTGTCCCCCACAAACAATTGAATGTGTTCTGATAGATCGATCCTCAGCTGATGGCAGTTTGGGTTTTACAACCTCGATGGAGCTGTGTTGTTGGGTGTGGGCTTCTGGGGTTATAAGCCAGCTCCCCCTTGTCAGAGTTTGGCACACCTTCCTGCCGCTGTTTGCAGTGCTGTGGCAGAGGTGATGTCCACCCCTCTGCTCATGCCATCGTTTTCCCTGCCAGGATGGAGTCTCCCCTCGAGTCCGTAAGCCAAATAAACCCATTCCTCTACAAGCTGCTTTTGTTTGGGTTCTTCTGCGCAGCAACTAGAAAGCTGACTGCAACATTAGGGAATAGGAAACTTTGGATAACTCATATGTCTTAATCTAATTTTGTACTTGATGTTGACTCTTAATCTCAGCCAATGATGAAGTTCTGCTCTTGAAAGCTTCTGGCTTAAGATAATAGCAAGAGGTGGTCTTTGTGGGTCTTTGCAGAAGGCAGTCTGGCACTGCTCCTTACTCAGATTTCTAATGAGAACAGTCACTGGCTGCTTAATAAAATCTCTCCTTTTTAACTTTATTGGGTGGTTGTGCCTCAGTTTACCCATGACATTGCCTTGTGGAGAGGGAGGGTTTTGCTGTTTTATTGTATTTTATTTAATCATCAGTGTCTAGGTCCTTTTCTTTGAACTATTGTATGACTCTGACAAAATACCTGATAGAAACTACTAAAGAGGAAGTATTTATTTAGGCTCATGGATGAAGAGTATAGTCCATCTTGATCGGAAAGGCGTGACGGGAAAGTCATGGCCAGAAAGGCACAAGCAGCCTGCAGGTGTGGTGGCAGGAGCTCCAGCCTGTTTGCTTCCAACTGTCTACTTGGATCCAGGAGTAGCGTCCTGGCAGAAAGCAGGACCAGGCTCTAAGAGTCAAGGCTCACCAGGACCTACATTCTCCAGTGAGGCTCCACCTCCTAAAAGTCTCACACGCTGGGGACCCACCAGGTGTTCAGACACTTGTGAGGGACATTTTACATTCAAACCATGACAGCTACTTCTGTCAACATATGTCCCTTTTACAAGTATCATGAACAGCAAGAAGAAACCAGGTCAAACCTTCAACATTTTGCATGGAAAATTCCAGAGCTAAATAAATTTATCCCCTCATAATTGATCTGATGATTTTCGATAATGACACAACAGGGGTGTTCCTTGATCCACTTTCTAGTAATGTCGCCCACCGTCCCTGAGACACCGTTCACCTTCCTGGCAGCTGCTCAAAGTTCAATGTCTAATAATAGAATGTCAACATTTCCTTGTGATTCTCAAGGAATTGCCATCCTTTATCGACTACATTGTTCAGCATCCTTCCACCATTTTAAGGGCTTCGTAATAACATCCAATTTGCTAATACCAAAACCCACCTTTATTTCCTTTTGATGTGTCATAATGTCACAAACTCACTAGCTGAGAACTGGACATGACTCACAATCTGGGTAGGGAGTCAGCATGATTAGCCCAGCCATTGAGCTAGTCCAGGGAAGACTAGGCCTGTGTTCATACCTGCAGATTGCAGCAGTGCTTTAGTTGCTTCCTTGAAAGAATAAGCGAAAGGAGTTGCTTAAGGTTTAAAGGACATATTTCAGCTCACAGTGTGAGGGCATATTACCCACCATGGTGGGCATGACACAGCCTTGCTGCTTATTTCATGGCAGTGGGAGCTGGTGACCCGTGTACACAGTGCAGTTGGTCAGGAAGCAGAGCTTGAACTAAAACCAGAAGCAGCCATCACCTTCAAGGCCCTCCGCCACTGACACACTTGCAGCTCAGCCACAGTCTCCAAGGTTTCACCTCCTCCCAAAACAGTGGTGCCAGCTGGAGATCCCATTTTTAGTCACATACACATGTGGAGAACATTTGACATTTGAACCACAACAACTGGGGAATAGCAGTTTTGTTGACAAGATAGTTCTGCAAGATGTCAATTGATTTCTTCTTGTCAGTCAGAAGCAGCCCACTGGTTCTCCAGTGTGATTCTCTCCAGAGCATAACACACAGCATAAGGCGACTTTTGTTTTTGTGAGCCAAAAGGGAGAGCCTTGTGAGCAACCCAGCATTGCAACACCGTGTAATGCAATCATAGAACTGCTGAGCACAGCCTTTGCCATATTCTATTAGCATTAGGAGAAGCAAACCTCTAAAAATAGCAACCACATCGTGAAACTCCCTATTAGTCTATCTTCTGTTATGATAACAAAAAATAGAGGCTTTGTATTTTATAAAGAAAAAAAGCATACTTGTCTGGCAATAATGGAGCATGAAAATCCCAGAGTAAGCCTAGCAGAGCAGTGAATGTCTTTAGTCCCAGCACTCAGAAGGCAGAGGTAGGAGGATCCCTGTGAGTTCCAGGCCAACCTGAGACTACATAGTGAATTCCAGGTCAGCTTGGGCTAGAGCAAGACTCTACCTAGAAAAAACAAAATAATAATAATATAAATAAAAATTCCAGAGTATGTGACCTCATACATTTGACCTCTGGCGAGAGTCCCTTCAGCTGGGTCACATAATAGCTGGGTCACATCTTGGTAGGAGCCCACGCTACAAACAAATCACTTGGAGAGACACCAAGCCAGAGAGAAGGGAGGAGTCAGTCTTATTTCTTTAGTACAACTCACTCTTATGAGAACTAACTCAGGATTTTATAAGAAGCAAATCCCCTCTGATGGCAGATTTCCCGAAGGATCCTATTAAGTCCCAGCTTTTAATAGTTCCAGCACTTCTCACACTGTCACACTGGGGACCAAGGTCCCAACACATTAATTCTTGGGGGGGGGGCAGTCAAATCATCTCCACACACATCAAACTGATGATTTTTCCCATTCTACCTTAGGTAGCTCAGAAACCTGAGTAGCTGCTGAGCACTGGATTACTGACTGGAAACATTAGTTGATGCAATTCTATAGTGTATAAAAGTGGTACTCTCACAAAAAGAAGAAGAAAAGTTGGCAGTTGTGCTTAGTGTACTGAGTTACAGTAAGTAGATGGTAAAAGCAACTGTCAGCAAGAATACATGTAAATATAACAAGGGTGAAATTTTTAAACCTTGGCCTTCTGGATATGGAGACATGACATCAGGAAGAATAACAACTTACTCCTATTTAGTTGGGAAGGTGGGACTTTTTTGGTGGTAATTAGAAGGAAAACAAATATTTTTCAGAAATAGCAAGGTTTATAAATAATTCAGAAGTAAAGGTAAACAAAAATCATAAGGGGGGCTGGAGAGATGGCTCAGTGGTTAAGGCACTTCCCTCCAGTGTTTAAGGCCCTGGGTTCAATTCCCCAGGACCCACATAAGCCAGACCCACAAGGTGGTGGTCCTGGTGCGAACTCTCTCTCTCTGCTTGAAAGTGAATAAATAAAATATTTAAAAAAAAATCATAAGGGGTAAACTCAAATGGCAGTTAGAGTTAAATATTCAAAACTCCGAGTGGGAGAACGTGTAAGTTGAATTCACAAGAGAAGGCAAGTTAGAAATGTTTTTCCATTACCACCTTCACTCTTTTTAAAATTCTAAGACAGATATAACAGAAGAGTTACAAATCACAAGTGTCTTATGATGAAGTCATGAGACCTCTTTATCAACGTATCTAACCTTACCAGTCCATACCACCAACGCCATTCGACAATTGGAGAAACTGCAAAAGGTCCTAATCTCTGACACATCAACTGAGCATGAATCAGCAGAGATTATGATGGCTTAAACAAAATCAAAGCAAACCTATCCAATCATGCATCCATGGCAGCAGTGAGAAGTTTTGGCTCTCTGAGAAGTGTGGGAGTCCTGAGTATCCAGTCACGGGTCCGGGAGCTGCAAGGATCAACAGAGATTAGGTCTTCTCAAAACTTCATGAGTTCCTGCTTCTGACCCAAATCCCCATCGGCAGGCTGTGTGCAGGAAGAACCTGATGCCTTTTATAGTTCTATCTCTTCTGCTGCTTTCAACTCACTAGGTACAGTGCCATCACAGAGAGGGAGCTAGAACAAGCTGCTGAAAATATCTCCTCAGAGCAAGAGCACTGATCAGGACAGATATTTTTAGTCAGCGATTGTCTGTCAAATCGGAGTCGTGTGGCAAGCACTTTAATGATCTGAGAGCTTCCAAGTCCCTGAAAAGTGACAGCTGCAAATGAGGATCTAGGAGGTTCCACCAGGGAAGCAGAGCATTGATCAAATCTATTGGCAGAAGCTGTAATCAAAGCAAAGTGTTGGGGTGATGTTGAGCTAAAAATCCCTCTCCAGGTGATGAAGCACTTTCCAGCCAGGCGTCTTCAGTGCTAATGTGAAAGAGCTGTTGCTGGAGGGGCCGTGTTAATCTCATCAAGAGCTGTCACACCATTACTGTTTACTGCACTAAAACATGTTTCTTCCTTATAAATATGTGATGGGATAACATTTCAAAAATAGTTAAGATGTGAATTGCTGCATGTTATATTCTGTATGGCATTTTCAGTGGAGGTTCATCTGTGCACAGCTGTCATGGACGGGCTACATGAGTAAGAAGAAGGGGTCCAGCCCCCCCCTGCTCCACATCACAGGGCACTGTAGCATTTCAACATAGAGATCTTGGCTTTGTCTCCCTGTTATCCATGGAAACAGCTGGGGGTTTCCATGGAGAATCTGACAAGCTGGTTCTCTTTTTGGAGGATGCCATTGCAGGGACGCTTCGGGAAGGCTGAGTAAAAGAATGAACAGTGTCAATACAAAGTACTGTGCAGCATTCCAGCGTCTAGAAAGGCACTGAAATGAAGCTAGAAACAACAGCAACTTTGCCAGAACTTATGTGCACTCACCCTCCTTTTATTCCACTCAGCGCAAGGCTGCTGGATGTTTGCGTCAATATTTATGGCAACTTCCTTCAGAAGTTCTGAGTGGCTCTCTCTCTCTCTGTCTCTCTGTCTGTCTCTGTCTCTCTGTCTGTCTCTGTCTCTGTCTCTCTCTCTCTCTCTCTCCCCCTCCATTCTTGGCTTGTAGGGTCTTTCCAGAATTCTGGTTGCCAAGGTGTCTTCTCATAGGCCACCGTGCTAAGTCCCCTTCTGAATCCCCATCACTGACCCACTGCCCTGTGAATCCGCTGAATCTTTTGGGACTGAATCATAAAGTGTCTGCAACTCTTATTTACGATTTCTACTTAGGCAGAATGCTTGTGTCTCAACCATATCAACATGGTCTACTTGCTCACGCACAATGACACTAAGGTTATATAATATTCCCAATGATGAAAATTTTTATGGACTGAAACTATGCAACTCTTTTCATGAAAAATAGGGTTGATAATTCTTCCTACCATTTGCCACAACTCCTGGTAAACACTGTGAACATGGATTTTTAAAAAGCAAATGAGCTTAAATGAGACAAACTTTATTAATTTGTCATGATGCTAATGTGTATACCTTTTCTGTAGAGCTCTACTGATCTTTCACTGTTTGTATGTTTCCGAAGCCAGCTAGAACTGTGGACAAACCATTCCCACCAACAGGACTGTAGACATTACCTATCGCCCAGGCAGGAGATGAATCCCCCCTCACTTATGATATGGAGCCCAAATAAAGCCTTTGAGGAAGTGGTGAGATGAGCAAGAGACCTACCTTCATAGCAGATCAGATAACCTGTGAAAGGATAATGGAGACACACACTGACAATACCCAAGACAATC